>JAVCKT010021736.1:0-27607 GCA_032273925.1 Rhynchotus rufescens
GGAAAGCACAACCTTCAGCAGCTGGTGCTCTGCTGACATAGGCTGCAAGGCAAAAGACCTGGTATAATCAGAGAGACACCCTTCTCACCACTCCCATTTTCACCACCCTCCACTTCCTTTCCAGTCCCAGCAAATACTCGGCCCCTGGAGACTGCTGTCTCCAGCACTCCTGACACCTTCCAGCTTTGGAGATCGCCACCCACTCACACACACTCTTTGAAGCACCTGCCACTGTCTCCCCATAGATAGCCACAGATCCACCCAGCTAGTGCTCATCTTCCAGCTAAGTGCCAGCCCCTAAAATCACCCCAAAACAGCTGAAGCTATCAAGATGCTAATGTATTTGCCAAAAATACATTATGGGAACGAACTCCATGACATAGGTGGACCTGCATAAAACGGTGCTTCCCTAGGATCTCACTGGGACAACCTCAGGGAGCACAGGCAGAGCAGGAGAACACAGGAAAATAGCTCAGCTTTCTAGTTGCTTTGTCACCATCCATAGTCACCATCACCATGAGAGCACTCGGCCAGTCTATCTCACCCCCATCCATGCAACTCCCTTGTTGCATGGTTGTCAAATGCAGCAGAGATGTCTCAAGATGCAGTCGGGGGAAGAAATTAAGTGGTACCACGTGGAAGCCCTCAGGGTCTGCAGAAGGAGCACGGCCTACACGTGGCTTAAACTAGGGAAAGATAAAACTATCCCAAATTTTGCCCTGTAAGGGCAAAAACGTAACAGCAGAATTGACATAGTGAAGGCAAAGAGGTGTCTGGACAAAGAAACAACTGATTAGTAGAAAGAACTGATTAGTTTTGAAGGAAACAATAAACTTGCATCACTGCAGACAGCATAACTCCATCTAATTTAGGTCTTCGGTGAGAACCAAGTCACCTTTACTTTTCTGTGAGAAAGGCAGTCAGCAGCTGTTACAATCCTGGAGGAAGACTGGGAAAATGACGACAGATTTTAAAAAGTGCCAATATAATGATTTTTCCTGTAGTCTTCTTGTAACTATTTGCCCTTCTAGATTAGCAATTATGTACTGTAACACTGTCATAATACGTTTCTCATAACAGTATAAAAATACTGTATTCTCAGGTGTTTTCACTATCAGTCCCTGATATCTTGCAATTAATTGAGAATCACAACTTGCTTTCAAGCAAACAGAAATACTCAGTGCCCAGAATAAAAGTTCATCGGGAACTTTATAAAAACTCAAAATTTCATATAAAAGTAACACCCATTTTATCATTTAAAAAACAAAAATCTCAGGATACCCAAGCTATTTTTCTTCACCCAGCTATTTTTCTTCACCTAGCTATTTTTCATTCATCTCATGCTTTTGGTCCCATGCACTTGCAGTGCTATAAAAAAAGCAGTCTTATTGTGGAACTCTATTAAAATTACCTAAATGTTACAGGGCTGAATTATTAGTCAGGGAACTCTGTTGTTTACTTACTTATTTTTAACTCTTTGCATTTGTCCCATAAGTATAGATTAATGTCAATAATTTTGCTATGAATTTCCATTTCAGAATTTCTGTTGCTGAAACATTTCAGTTTGCAGTATCCCACAGACAGAGTTTCACTTCATCTTCGTTTCTTTATTTGGATTTTTTGATAAATATAATTCCATTGAAAACCTAGAAAAATTTCAGCACATATTCAGAAATAACATTCATTCAAGAGTCTGAATTTTCAAAGGATGCTCACCCTAGCCCTTCACAGACACTGAAATACACCACTCTTTTTGATGGTCCTTTGCAAGAACTACTACTTTTCTACTTTTTCCTATAACATGTAGGATCTCCCTAGACTTCAGTGGAAAAAAAGACGACTGATCCTTAGTGATCAAGATTATCTTTCTCCTTTAGCACATCATCTCTTATCCCCCATCCTCCTTCTCTGTCTAATCTAACTAATCTAGCAAGCTATTTATACCATATTCATCATTTGGTTATCTGAATGCCTTATAATAAAACAAAACAGATCACAGCCTGGAATATTTTTCTCCCCTTCCGTCTTAACATACAGGAGGATATTGTGTGTGTGTGTGTGTGTGTGTGTGTGTGTGTGTGTGTGTGTGTGTGTTTTAACTTTGCTGTAATTGTGGAAGGAAGGCTAAGGCCAAGAGCCCTGGACAAAGAGAGCATTCGTTTCTGCAAGGGTGGCTGCATGGCCATGGATGCCTCTGCAGACTGTCTGTAGAGAGAGTCTGATCTTTCCAGCTCATACACATAAACTTTTGTTCAGGATACTTTTACCCTCTCTGATTTCAAATATCTAGCTGTACCAAAACACCTCTGTTAAGATCATCATTTTTGTAAGAAGAATGTTTTCTTCCTGTGAGGATTTTTAATAACTTTTTTTTGGTGATATTTTGCTATATGACCATCAACATAGCTAACAGTCAGCAGGGTGAGCTTCCTTTGTGTGCTATTTAAAAGCATACCATTCATGTTGATTATCACTATAATTCAGATTTGGCAGAGAACATAGGGGAAAAATAACATGGTGCATCTAACAAGCTTCATCCAGTAAACACACCAATTTTTATTTTTATTTTTTTTGCAATGCTGTAATAGCTAATTAATTACTATCAGTGATGATATTTAAAGTTACTATAATTAGACCAATCATCATTACCATCCCCTTTAAATGATCTGGGATAGTTTCAAACTCTCTCAAGAAAGTTATTTGGGCATCGTTTTGCACTGAGCCATCGGACTACATCTCTAAAGGTTTGCCAAGATTTTGCAGGGTGCAGTCACCAGCCTTTGCACAGAAGCTTGAGCTTACGTACACTCTTCTGCTGGTAGAATCTGAACTAGTTCCTTGAATAAAATAATAAGCAGAGGGAAAACAAATGAGAAAAAAGCGAACAGTTTTCCTGGCTCATCCAGTCCTACTCTAATGTACAGTTGTGTCAGTGAGAAACATCATACATATTAAGGATCCATTAAAACATTTTTCTCTCCCTTTTTTTTTTTGAAGTTGTTGGTGCAAGTGAAATGGAAACAGTTATTCTGTGATGACATATGGTATAAAGATATTCTCCTAGGAAATGATTAGGTTTCTTCCTCGAGCCTTAAGCTATTGGCTCTTACTTTAAAAAGTACAGTATTTTCATATACCATACAAAGCTTACAGTCTTCAGACTTTTTTTCAGTCTCTTAAGTAATTATTTTAAGTTAATGGATGCCCATTATATCACAGTTAGGTGCACAAGATTTGTTGCTCGTTTTTAACAGCAGAAATAGGTTTTAACCTATTTAACCTATTTTAACCTATTTAACCTGTTTTAACAGCAGAAATAGGTAAACAGCAACTAAGAATTTTACCTTGGCACTACATATCTATAACAAGGACATTTGGTGAGCATTTTCAAATCACTTTTTCCACAAAGTAGAAGAAAGTATACTAGTTATGGAAAGTATATACATAGTATACTAGTATGCAGCATATCACTACAGTATATCTCTATATACATATCCCTAGCTGAAGTTTTCCCAGGTAGATTGTGATAATGGTGTTTGTAAATTAGATACCATTCTGTACACAATAAGTAGTTCATGAGAACTGCTAGTTTATCACCTCTGGCCACCTGGGTGCAAACTCAAATCTCATCAGGAATCTAAACAATTTAGCTCAAATATAGCTCAGCATATTTGGTGGTATCTAGACAGGAGACATCTGGGATTAGTGATTCTAAAGCATGCATTTCTCACTCACCAAAACCTAATGTGATCTATCTATGCCTACTTCTCAATCTTTTAGTCTCACATCTATCTATCTATAGCAGTAGCCAGTTTAGTCCTGTTGTGAATGGGGCAGAGCTGCCCACCTACCAACTGTACCATATAAAATGCATAAATTGCACCAGATGATATTACAGGAGAGACTATATTGTGATGTTACTACCACCCTTAACAATGGCAAGACGCCCCAAATCAGGCTACAGTTCAAAAACGTAGAGCTTTAGACCTCCTAATACCTAAAATCCTGCTAGGTCAAAAATGTCACAATCTAAAGCCAAAATAAAGGTATTCAGTTGGTAGAAAAGTGGTGCATCAGAGCATACTAAGAAACTTGAAAAGTCCGGATTTATACTGGATGAGATGCTTTATGTCCTGCTGCAGCCAGAGCCAAACTAGCACAAACTCTGTATCCTATGTTCTGGTTCATTCAGCAGAAACATGGTTATGTACTCATGGCAGAGGGAGTTAGCACTGCTGTATGGTACAGCAGCATGTACAGCTCTCATCAATGACACCTGGATCACAGACATACGTATACAGACATATGCTGACAGATCTACATGCATGCCTACAAAAATGCTTCTATACTAGCTCATTTTCCCTATAATTATTTTCCTTACCTCATTTACATCAGAATATTTGGAGCCACCCTTTCCTTCTTCTTTAATGCAAAACCTTTCTAAGAGTCAGGGAGTTGCTGATGAGAGAGGCTCACAATGTATCATGAGGGAACAGCCTGAATTGCACCTCTCCTTTCCCCAGCTTGGAGGTAGGCGAATCGCTTCATCGGGAACTGGGAAGAAATCTGCAACTTATGTTCATGCAACATTGTTCAAAGGGAAGCAAAGGCCTGATGCTTCAGAAAGAAAAATATCCCTCCCTATATGCACTGATGTGCTATGTTGCTTTTACAAGAGTTTACAGCTTCCTTTTACAAGAGCTTACTGCTGCACCCTTGTCTACACACCTTTAACAAAACCAGCCTACAAAACACAGGATTCCAGGATCACAACAGATCCTGAAATATCACATTCTCATTTGAAAACATCCTCATGTTTATTTTTTTGATATCACTTCTTAAATTTATCGGTCACAAAACTGAGAAAGATAAAATATAGAAAAGTTGAGCTCCCTCTGTCAGAGCCTAACACCTTAGATTTAAAGACCAAGCAGATAGTCCTCAAATTACACCTCATTAGTTATCCACAGTCAGATAAGCCTTGTTTTTTTCCAGGTCCTAGGGATGGCCAAAGCACATAAGCAAGAAAAGCTGCAGCGATTTGAGGGTGAGGAGAAGGGAATCTCCCCACCTTTCTCCAACCATGCTCGCAGCAGCCCTTGGTGGAAGTTTGGAGAGGAGCCCCATGGAACAAAACAAGCTGCCTCCAGCGCTGGTGCGGCTGCAATCCCCACTGCCATTGGCTTGAAGTCAAACATAGTGCCAGGTGTACTTAATAGGAGCTAAATTTCCTAGCACTTTGTAGTGTCTTTCAGCAAGCTGGAACATACAGGGACCTGCAAAGCTTAAATGACAGCAGATACCACATTTTGACTTAGCAAAGATTTTTACTATCAAATAAGGCTATCAACTCAGGATGAAGACTTAGACTACACCCTAATGCACTGAATTGGTGGATTTTTTTGCAATGGACTTTAATGAACATTTAAGGTACATTACTAATTTTGGTTCATTTGCTAGAATTGCCCACACACTTAAAGCAAATTGCAATTGTATGTTTGCAGGATTTGGTCCTAGGAAGTCTATTTGGAAAACAGGGAATAGAAGACCATTTTCTTCATTAAATTATCATACTTTGTCAACATGACTCCAAGATGTGAACAGTTTGGCAAGAAGATCTGAAAAATACTTAGCAAACTGCATTAGAAGTTTTTTATCCTGCACTGCTCAAGCAAACAAAGAAGTCTGTGAAATCTTACCTGAATAAACATTGCAGGCTGGTACTAACTTGTTATTGGTACCGACACAGTGCAGCAATTGGCCAAGCAAGAAAACACCAGGCAAGAAAAACAATGTAAGAGGCTGCATAATATACAGTCCTGCCTTTAGGGCCCGTAAGACAAAACCAAACACCAGTTTTGAAAGGAATCACAAGGATTACAGAGACTTTAGACAGGAGATATCACTTCAAAATGTGTACATTTATCCAGCACAGTAAGACTAATACCCCATCAAAGGCACTAGAATATTTTACAATGGAGACAGATCACAGTTTATGATCATCATCAGTTCAAGGGGGATAAGTAACCAGCACAAATAGCTACGGATAAAAAGCAAAATACCTCAAAGTGAAAGAAATAAGCTATTAAAAATAAGACAAACAAGCTATAAAAAGAAAACCCCCAAGCCAAAAAGAATGGTTCCAGGTATTCATTTTACATGTGTTCTGTCTGAAGGAAACAAAGTAGTTTTGCACAATCTCAAAGAACACCAAATACCATAAACTTGCATCTATACTATGTTCATTGAAAGCTGACCATTTTTTTCCTTTGTAAAAGCACAGCCACACTGCAGATCAATGATTCCTTTCTCTTTCTTTAGATATTATTTTACCCTCTTTAATTTATTCTGCTCTTATTTTTCTATTTCAATTATTATTAAAAGGAGTTTGTTGAACTATTAAGCTAGATTTTGAAATTTGATTCTTCCTGCTTTTCAAACTATTAGTTGCGATGAGCGTAAATGGAATCTAAACCACTATAGTTTTTATATAGCAATCTGTGTAATTCTGTAAATGATGCAAATGATATCAAACACTGCAAACATTCTGCACTTGATATCAAACGCTACATAATCACAATAAAGACAGCATCAGAGTGTTCAAAACTAGTTAGTTTGCCTCTCATGTCATGAGATGGGCTTATGAATAGGAGATTAAAAGGAAACAAATACAATCCCATCTTTTCATTTCCTTTCATTTTTTTCAGTTTGCTAGGATTCTCTAGGAATGAGTATGCTATAGAAGCTGAAACAGCCCTAGGCCTGCAAGGTTTGCTCTACACCTCTAATGGTAGAGATGTGTTTTAGAGTAGAGCGATAGCTGGGTGATGTGGGCATCGAGTTTTAAGAGAGGAAAACACTTTTCCCTTCCCTGCACCTCCAACAATTTCCTGACAATATAGTGTGATATCTGAGCTAAAAGTTGTAAATCTGAGGACAGTGCAAAAGTGAATGTCAGAAAATGAGGAAAGCTGCCTTTCATCAGCCTAAATATATAGAATACAAGAAACTGAGATGACAGAGAGCTCACCCTTCACAGTTCACAATGGTACGATACCCACACCATGGCCTAGGCTTAGAAAGAATTGGCTAATGGCTAGAAAGCAGGAGAAAAAAAAAAAGACAGGAAAAGATAGAAACAATACCAATGAATGAAATCTTTATGAAGAGTTTGCAGCCATAATACTATCATCTGTACATATAAATATATATATACGGCCGTGTGGCCAATGCACTCTTCAGAGGAGCTTTGTCGTCACTCATATTATGAGCAGAATTAATCTCAACTCCATTTTAACAGTCTAAAACCTTGTCATGGAGTTTGAACTTCTCATCTGGACACCCTTGCCAGTCTTTGCACTCTGATTCAGCCCTCTCAAAAGAGATGACTAAGGACACATGAATCGGTCTCTGGAGCTCCAGAAGCTGATTCATCCCACGCACTGCAAGGAAGTTGCAGGAGGAGGCTGGGGCAGATATCCAGCTGCCAGAGCCCTGCCTGGTGACAGGAATCCCACCAGTGCTTTATTCCATCTCTGCGCCCTTGTTGGCAGCCTCTGATGGTGTCTTTGACTTCTGCATTTGCCCTCTTCACCTCTGCCAGATTAAAGTGCTTTATACAATACTTCTGCTATAATTTAAAAAAACAAAACAACCCAGAATTTTTCACACAAAAAAAAAAATTCTTAATGACACAGACTACTGAAAATGCATCAAACTTATCCCTGTCCTCTATACTGGCTTCCAAAAGAATGATACTCCTCTACTTAGCATAAATAGAAAAACTGTCTAATGCTTAGAAGTGAGTGATAATAACAATTCCTCAGACACACTGGAGCTTACTTCTACATGAACCTTGTTTGTATAAGAACCTGAGGTAAAGCAAGACTAAGAGATAATCTTTATTGTCTTCTGTTCCAGGTACAAGCCTACGAGCGTCTACCTGCTGTCTCCAACACAGGGAAGAAAAGCACAAATAATTAAAAACAAACAGAAAACCTTCAGACATCAGGGCAGACATCCAAAATTAATGTTCAAGCAAGACAACAAACACAGTGTACTCTATGGAGCCTGGAGCAGGTAGAATTTATGAGCAATATGGAGGAGGAATCATTCTGAGGTGAAGTACCGGAGAGCTCAATTTATAGATAGGCCTGCAAAATCTCGTTTAGCAGGCCGAAACATGATTAATTCATTCTGTTGTTTTGGGTTGTATAAAAAGGTGCGCCGAGTCCTAATATCCATGCATTCTAATATAACTCACTATATCAACTTATTAAAACTCTACTTTCCAGAAGTCAGCCTACTCAAGGAGGTTATAGACAGCTTGCAATCTAGGTTTGGTATATTAGATTAAAATGTGTCACTCCTATCTGTTCACAAAGAACAGAAACAATAGCCAGAGAACATACACTTTACTAAAAATTCCCTGGATCATACATAAATTTCTTCAGTATTGATACTCTCTATCTTCCACACAAAAAGCAGTGGATATTTACGGTCTCTACAAGGCAATTTCCATGGAATAGGGAGATATGTTGACTTCAGAATCTTGGATGTGCTACACATTTGTACAAAATGTTCCAGTGAGGTTTTTCAAATAAGTCCCAATATCCAAGAGTGACTGATGGGTGTGCTCTGCTCCTTCTGCCTGGGCTAAAGGTGGCAGGCCATGCTGCAGTCCTTAAACAATTGCCTCTGATTTTTTTACTTACTGAGTCTGGAAGACATCAGCGAGAAAGCTGCCTCCATCAAGAAAGGTTGAATAAAGACTTCAAAAATTGGTCCTGGGTTTGGTCTGCTATCTTCTGAAAATCAGTTTAGATCTGTGGTAACAAAATGAGAATATTGCTTCTCCAGACCCTCAATTTTGAACAGCACATGTCAAAATAAAGAGGTAAATCAGCAACTCTTCTTACATAGCAGTATCTATCACAAACAGCAAAAAAATTAAAGCAAGAGAAGAACTATTCTATAGAAGAACGAGGACTCTTCACCTCTTTCCCAAGAGTGTAAATAAATGAACTTTGCAACAAGACTTGTGTGCAACCAACCTGAGCCCCCAGGGGACTGGAATGAATACAAGGCGCCCTTACCAAAGGGCCTTGCTACCAAGGGCTCTGCCAGCAGCTCCCTCTCTTACACCAAGGGAGTGTCAGCAGGAATGCTCATGCTGATGCTGAACAGCTGCTTGGCAGAGGATGAGAGTCATCCTCGCAGGTAGACCAGCCTCAGGACGTTGTGGGTTTTGTAGATCAAAACCAATGCCAGCACGATGTACTCGCAGCAAGGCAGCCCAAGAGCAAGCAGGTCTCTGCATTTTGAGGCCGCTTCCAAACGCATCTGAGATGAGGCCTTGGTGGGAATGGGTGAGGCAGTGGCGAGTCTGGAGGTGCTGAAGAAATGAAGCAGGAGAGTGAAGTCTGCTTTAGAGAAAAGACAACCAGAGAGAAATATAAGGAAAAGTGACTTTCTCAATTAGTCATGGATTCCACTTACCCATCAAATAATGGAATGGAAAAGTTGGAAAATGGAAAGCTAACTAAGGCTGTGAAAATGAGTAATAAATGGCAGGCCCACACCCTTCCAAAGGGGCAGATATGATCCTTCCTGTAACTTCTGCCTGTTTTCCCCAAGTCATTAACAGCAGTGCTCCCTTATCTTGATGGCACCACAGCCAGATGGCTCTCCTCCATGCCTCAACCTCACACACCAGAGGAGACGAGCAAGCCTTCCAACCAAGTCAGACGAGACAAAAACAGAACTACGTTTCATCTGCAAAACCGAAGGCGCACGGCAGCCTGCGCATCCTCGCCACCTGCCTCATATACACACAGAACAACCTGCTCCTTAGGGAGCGTCTGGCAGCTCCAGAAGCAAACAAGGGCCCTCTGGCATTTAGGGCTGGGAGAGGAAAGGGACCTCAAAGTCTTGCCCACAGAGGAGCTTGTTGAAGAGCCCATGCATTGACTGCTCTACCTACTAAGCACAGGTTCCTTTGCACCTATTCCCCATTTGCTTGTGAAGCTGCTTCTACTAAGACACTGATCCACATCAGGGACCAGGAAATCTCTCCTTTCTACAGGGCATAATCCCCCTTTTTTTTGAAAAAAGGGCCTGAACATGTTCTGGCTTGTACAGCATACATACAGCGATTTTCATCATCTTTGCTGAAACATTTTAAACACTTTTATTTTTTATTTTTTTCTTTTTTCTTTTATTTTCCCTTGATAAAGGATGCAGAATTATGAGACCCATATACCAGAATCTCATTCTTCGTTACCTCTGGAGTGCACAACGGAGACCAGAGTACCACTCTGCTAGATACAGTAGTAATGAAGCTAAAACATAACTATATCATTTAGTCTTTTTTTTTTCCCAACATCAATTTTATTTTGCCCTACCTTTCAGAAAGCTGAAGATTTCACAAATTGTTTTTCTTGACCAAAAAAAAGAAGGAAAAAAAAATCTCTGCCAAAGCAGCCCTCATGGCAACCAATATCCTGCCAAGAAAAATAAAATAAATATGTATTTCTCTGAAACAACAGTATCCTTCCCCACAATGCTGACCTCTGAGAGAAGGATTGCTTTGAAAGTATCATCTCCCTCACACTATTTTAAGATGGGGGTAGGGAAAAGCTTTTCAAACTGTGTCAAGCTGGACATAGTCCACCTTTCATCATATTTCAAATAGATTGCTTTTGAAATGCAGGTAGAGGAAACCACCTGACTGGCATCTACCTTCTCACACCATTTGTTAAGGTTTCTCTTATCATATAGAAATGTCACAACTGTTACTTAAGGTTCAAAGACACAAAGCCATAGAGACCCAAATTTGCACACACAGTTATACAGTATTTCTAGTCCAAGAACTGGCTCTAATACTAAGATGACTCTGGATGTATTTGCAGGTGGGCTAAGGCCTAGATTTAGAGGGAGAAAAAAAGTTTTAAAGTGCCAAAATTTTCCAAGCTAGGGACAGCATTTGGATAAACATATCCTGCTTATTTTACTGGAAAAGGTGAATGTCTAAATACCCAGCTGTCTTTGAGAATCCCAGCCTTAATCTCTATGTGAATAGGTTTCTCTCTTTCTTTCCTCATCTGAATGAGGGGGAAAAAAAAAAAAAAAGGAAAACAAATAAAAGCCATTCCTGCACTCTCCTTTGCAGTACTCACAGCTACTTCTACTTGGCAAAATTGTATTAATGCTTCCAAACTAGGAGAACTTCAGTATAAAAAGGCTGTTCTGATTTCACTTTCCAAGAAGAGTGACATAAGAAGAGAACAATAGATTTTCATTCTCGTAAATGCTCGAGTTAAGAAAGAATTCTTTAGAAAAATACATCTCTGAGACGTTTCCACCTCACTCAAACTACAGCACATTTGGAGCAATTCCATTAAACTCATTGAAATTAGTTTGGTATAAAAATCTCATCTTAGTGAGAGAGCCTTGAACTAAAATATATTTTTATATATTTTATAAATAAAATAAATAAATAAATAAGTTTATAAATATTTATTTATAAATATATAAATATATTTATTTATAAATATAAATAAATAAAATATATTTATTTTTTGAACTAAAATAAATATATATTTTTAACCAGTCGCTGTCAAATTAATGTTTTTTTGTAAGTAACCTCAGAGGGACATGCTTGCAACTCATTTCAATGTCATTGTGTCTGCTTACATTAGCAGTACTTTTGGCTCAAAATCTTTTCAAGTTGTGTATTCACCAGATTGTAGATCAATAAACAACACAGATAAACAAAAGTCTTCTTTAAAAGCATGCAAGAAGTTCTACAATGGAAGGAATATGACTGTCACATGTTCTTTAAAATGTAAACACCTCATTATTCTGATATCTAATTCCCCTGCTAGACTGCACAAGGATAAACAAAAATAAACACTTAAAATGGGATTAACATTCCTCAACTTATCAAACAATATTAATTGTTCAAAGCAAGAAAATTCTATTTGCATTCTCATTACCTTTACATTGCACGTCAAATGATTCTCAGCATCTCATGCCAAAATTGAGAATCTTCAAATCCCACAGAAGACATGGAACATCTTGGAAGAGTCATCATCAGTTAACCACTCATTTAGTATTGCTAGTTATGTGCAGATTCAGCCAATGTTTGTGCAGTTAATCTGTCCAAGGGATGGGTGTACAAAAACCAGGCAAAACACACCAACAAATTGGCCTGGTCACTCTTTTTACATCTATAGAAGACACTTTAAAAATATTTTTGCTTATTTATGAGGCTTTTAATTACTATAATGCAATTCTGCTCAAACTATCCACATAGGACAATCAATAAGAAGCTACTTAGTGTTTCACAGAATCATAGAATATCCAAGGTTGGAAAGGACCTCTAGAGATCATCTAGTCCAACAGATAGGACAGTGGGGTTTATAGAAACCCCACTTCCATTAAGCAACTGATTCTGCCAGTCCCACAAACAAGTTCCTTGGATCTGTCCACATTGCCCAACCCTTTCTTTCCTCCCCTAATCTGCAGCACCACTAATACACCTGGAGCAATTTAATTCCCACAGCCTGGCTGCTTACTGCCCCTTCAGCAGGCTTTGCACCCTCCCTTACTACAGGAAAAGCTCTGAAAACCTGGGGGTATCAGGGCAAGAAAACAACTCAGCAGTTTCAGGAGCTTCCCAGGCAGAAATGAAAAAGATTTTGGTGACAGGAGGTATTCTATTTCCTAGAGAGTGATGGAAAAAGTTCTTACACTTCGTGGAAGTAAAAGAAAGGGCATAGGAGTGGGAGGGAAACTCGGGTCGTGGTGAGGCAGGAAAAAGGAGGTTAGCAATTCATTAATATAGGACTGCCCCACTCTCCTCAACTTGTTACAGCTATAGGATGAAGTTGGGGTGGAGAGGCAGACTAATGCATGAAGAACTAGAAGACTTTGATATTAAAATAAAATGCACACACACACAAGCAAATGGAAGGGAAACATAAAAACATATCTTCTTTTACTGGGATATCTTTTTATTTATTTATTTATTTATTTTTTTTTCTCTCAGTAGACCTGGCACGGAGTCATCCTGCCAGGAGCATCTCACTGCACTGCTGCTCTCAGGCTGCTCTGCTCCCATTTCCAGCCTCAAAACTGGCTCGAAGGCACTGCCAAACCAATGGGAAAGGGTCTCCTGAGGTATGGGCAGAATTGGGTTAATCCTGGAAGTCAAAGTGCATGGGTGAAACAAGTGCTTTGGGCAAAGAGGAGCCGCCTTGCTGAGCCTTCTGCCGCGACACTGCAGTGTGCCGCACGGCGAGGCAGCCGCGGCGCGCGGCCACCACAGACACTTCCAAAGAGCCTTTCTATTCAAGCACGTAAAAGCAAAACCTCTGTTTGCCTCCTAGCCTCTCAGCTTCTACTGAGAGCTTTTCAGGAAGAAAACATTATTTTTAGCATTACTGTAAATACCACATTTGTGAGTTTTAGGAACGCTCACTTTTATCATTTTCTTCCTTCAGCTATTTAATGTTCCTTTTTGGTTTTTTTTTTCCCCTCGTATATTTGGGTGTTGTCCAAAGAAATTAATTGAACTTTAAGGATATGATACTTATTTCTTGTTTCAACATCTTTCCCAGATTCCTGCTGCTGGGCGTTGCCCTTAATTAACAGCATTTTTGTTTGAAAACACGTACTTAATGATCATTATGTTCTCACTCTTTTGTTTGGTTTAGGTTTTTCCTATTTCCTTCTGTTTCTTCTTTGTTGTTGTTTTGTTTGTTCAAAAAAAGTTTATTTACTTGCAAAGACTGCAGTGTTTATCCAAGTGAATAGTATCTGTAAGTGGAAAAAGAAAAGCCAGGCCAATTTCATTGTTACTCTCCTGTCTCAGCTTAATAGCTCTGTGGTTTCTAATTTTTTTCTTTTTTTGTGTGTGTTTCTAATTCCAGCTGTGCAACACACATCAAACCAGTCTGTGGTTATACTTCTCGGTAAACTATGCTACTTAACATTTCATTTAAAAAACAATTAGTTCCTCTTCCCCCGCAAGAAAACAAAATGCAGCTACACTAATATTCCTTCAGTTATAGGCACAGAGGCTAGATAATTGATTTCCACTGTATATTAAAAAGCATTATTGTGTTTTGTTGAAAAAAAAACAGGTATTTCTAATCAATGTTTCAAAAGGTAAACTGATTTAATTAGGAAAACTTCTGAATGGGTCAGATATAAAAAGAAAACCTTTTCAAAGTTAGTTGGAAGTTTTGAAGTTGGATCTTGCGTGACTTGCCTGTGACAGGAAAGCAGCCCAGTTTACATCAGTCACGTTTCATCACTATCTGGAGAAGAAGAATGAGGCCTTGTGGAATCACTGTGGAGCTGAGCTTCTTGCGAAAATATTTTATTTCCCATGGTAATTTCTTCAAATGTTTTTTTTTTCATGTATTTTTTTTTCCATAACAAGCCCTGTCTTGTTGAACACAGCAAACAAAACATTTTTTTTTTTTTCCTAGACAATATATGACAAGCTCTTTGGGACAAAATCCATAGCAGTTCATGCAATAGAGAAGCTTCATGAATGGTGCATAAAATATTTAGGGCTGGGCTATGTCTTGAGCAGAAAATTACGTTCTGGTGCAGTCCCAGGTGTTTTTATTTTTTAACTCAGAGCCACCTTTGCTTTAGGTGGATAATAACACACTGCTCATCTGCACCACTACCCACGCCTGCTAATGTCTGTGCAAGGTGACCCACGGGGCTGGTAAACCCAACACTCCTTTCATATCCTTCCTCACTGAGCCACTCAGTGGACACAGGAGAAAAATATCTTTTTCTTTTCCTATTTCTTTTTCTTTTTTTTTTTAGTCTGTATAAGGATGTAGGGTGACTGTCCTGAATCTAGAACTGAGTGAAGAAAGAGGGAGGAGAATCAGCAAACTCAGGCCACACAAGGTGAGGACTTGGGTCTGGAAGAATCCGGGACTAGCACATACCTGCTTTAAAGCCCTTTCCCACTTTAACAGTTTACAAGAGCAGCAACACTGCTTTACGTGACTCAAAAGTCATCCTCTCCTTCTCATTAAGAGTGAGATAATTTTGCCCTGAAACCAACAGGAAATAGTAATTCCATTTACCACATTCAAAGACATCCAGCTTTTAAGTCCAGTTTCCTGTAGTCACTGCTGGTCCCCAAAACACTAGAAAATGTTTCCCAAAGCTTTGGGCCACATGCTATAGCTGTCTTGAACCTGCATGCATGTAACCCCACTGATACGGCCTTTAGCATGACTGGCACTGGAGCAAAATCAGCGTGTGGCCCCATTTATGCTGGGTATCAGCATGAGCTGCATTTCCCTCTGAAGCTATGAGGGACTTAAAATGCATCCCCCTGCATGTCCCTTCCTCCACGTCCAAACTTCCGACTGGAGCCAGTGTAGAAGGACCGGTAAGAAATGCAGGATATGTTGCTTGTTCTCCTGAATGGAAGTTACAGCATCTCTTTCAAAAAAATGTTATTTAATCATCAGGAGTGACATCTGATTATCTTTGGTGAAGACAACTATAGCCAGATAAATGAAGATGAGGAAATGACCTCCCTTTATCACCTCTGAAGAGGCTAGGTAATCGTTTGTCTTTCTGTTAAAGCTGGAGTCATATACTTTATACTTTCAGATAAGAAGGAAATGGAACACATCCAGAAAAAAAAAAAAAAAAGCTATTCTCCAAAAGACCACAGAAGTCAAACAGATGCCAGCATCAAAGCAGCCTTGCTTAAGCAGACTGAGAAACAAACTTCTGAAAAGAGCTTTTCCAGAATTCAGCTCCTCCAATTGTGCAAAAGAGAATTACAAAGTCCTCAAAAACATGAGCCAGGGAGGAGTGGCACATGCACAATACTCAGAAATGCCTAAGTAGCAAAACCTAAAGGACTGGGTTTTGCACTGTGGTCAGCCAGAGACACTTAGTGTTGATGATGTAAGATCTGTAACTTGAGAATCTGCTGGGGAAATGTGATGAAGAAGTTGTTCCTGGAACTATTTTAAACTGCCTTGGAGCTTGCAAATGTATTTGCAGCTGAACAGTTAAATAAATCCACATTAGAAAAACACCACTATTTTCACAAGGTGAGCTGGATGCGCAGTACAAAGTCCTTTTATACTAGTGTCTCTCCCAGCAGGCTCACCAGTTTGGCTAACAGGCCAGAAGGCGTTGTTGACAATACAAATTACTGGCTAATTCCTTTCACACACCTTGACAGGGAGATAAGATAAAGGCAGATGCAGTGCAGGTGTTTACTCCGGTGTGCCACTTTGGTATCCCAGGCTGTGCTGTGTCTTACCATCAGCTCAGCTGCTGAGGACACACATCAACTGTTAGAAGTTACTCATGAGGCCTCAGCCATAATAGTCAGAGGTAAAAAAAGGAGAATTTGCAAAACAAGACTGCCCTCCATTAGTTAGGAAAACAGGGACTCTTCCCTACTCCCAGAAATGTTTAAATACATCATTCAATGAACCAAATGGAAAATGTTTAATTTGTCCTTGAGGAAGGAAACAAGACTCGCTCATCCTGCGCTGGGGCAAATCCCCTCCAACCACTCCTCTTGCCATCTCGTTTCCATGATCAGACTCAGGAATGCCAAAAATAAGAGAGATTTACAACTTGGTATTGCAAAAAAAGACTCTGTCAGCAGATTAACAAATTAGGCAAGTGCACAGTCAGTCTTCCTCCCCCTTGAATTCCCTCTGGAGACAGATATTCAAAGGTCGCCTTCCACCATATCCATTCTTGAATCTCACTTAGCTTGTGTATGGTATGGAGTGAGGACGGTATAAGCCCTGGTAAGGAGATTGTGTATTTAGTATGTTTCACGACATTCCATATATGGCTTTACCAGCATGTTTTCAGAAGGTAGAAGGAAGGTGCAAACACAATAGAAATAATAATCAAGCAACTTTAAGGAGTGGGGGAAGGAAATGAGCTAATTCCCCACGTTCAGTGCCCAGTTACAGAGACTGAGGGCAGGTAAACAGGAAAAGAGGAAGGAGGAGGTCATTACACCTTTGGCTAGAGAAGCCCCTCTGGGCAGTTGTTTGGAGTTACTGCCATGCTCATCTTTAAGAGATGAGAAAAGACAAGGGTCCAGGGGCTATCCAAGGCACACTAGTCCTTGGAAGGATTATAGAGACCAAATAGCCATCCGCACAAACTGGCTGAAAGAGTGTGGTGACTTATTATCTTTGCATGTATAGTCTTATTAAAGCTTCTTTTGTTACTATAAATGTCTATAACTTTTCCATTATGGCAAATCTACTTTGTAAAATTATTATCTTTATGTTATAATTAAAAATGCATTTATCCTTGAGTCTTAGCTAGTGATGAAGCTGATTCTTAGCGATCTGACTCATAAAACACTCATGAGGCCATGCTGAGCTGCCCCCCTTTGCCTCCTCCTGTCTCTGGTTCCTTGCACTTCATTCCACTTCTCCCCCTCTATCTGTGCACAGGGGGCTGAAACCCACAGGGGGCTGAAACCCACTAGTTCGTACCTGTCAAGGCGGCCGGACTCTGCGTTCAGCGAGAGCCGAAGCTCACGGAGAGCTCACGAGAAGGGAGCGTCGCCCCACCAGAGCTCAGCGAGGGCCTTTCCCTCACGCGGAGGTCACCGCGCGGCGCCAGGGCCGCGTTCCACAGAGAGACCGCTTTTCTGTCCGGCTCAGCCACACAGCGGCCGAGCCCGGCAGCCCCATGAGAGAGGCTTTGCGGGTCGTGATCCTGGCCAAGGTCATCACGCTTCCCTGCATAACGTGTCCTAGGGGTGAAAGCCGAGCCCGCGGAGGACACCGGGACACCTCCACAGGTCTGCACGGGCCTCTGAGAACTGCCTGGCAACACTTAGGCACCTGGAAAGCCCTTAAGGCTCTTTATGGATCTTCCCTAAAGCCCTAAAAATGTAGGGGGTGGGGGGCCAGGCCAGGGAATTTGAAGAATTTGTTGATTAAGTGACTTCCATCAGTGGCAATTCTGCTGGGTCCGGGCCCTGGCAGGAACGGTGGAGGTACCAGGGCACTGATGAAAGCCCTTCAGTCTTCCCTTGCGGCCCAAAGAGATCAGCTGGCACAACAAGCTGTAATTAAAATCTCCCCCCTCCTGTTTCAGGGAGCCCATGCCTATATCTTTGATTTTTTTTTTTCATTTAATTCTCCTTTTTTTTTTCTTTGCTGCTTGTATTATTCCCTCCTTATCCCAATAATCCAAAAAGTGTTATTTTCTCTCTAATGTGTTCCTGCAGATGACAGCATAGGCGATTTGAAAACAGAAGTCAGAGACCTTGGAAGAATAATGAAAATGAAATCACGCGCCTCCAGATTAAAAAGAGGAAACGTATTAAACCTTTAAAATACAGATTAATCAATTATGTATGCAAAAGAGGACACAAGAATTACAGTCATGAAAAGAGGAAGGAAATTCAGAAGTACAGTATATACCTCTGGGATCCTTTTGACTCCAATCCAGCACAGAGATGTACTTTCCCTCCATGCCTGCCCATAAATCCCGTGAATGTCAAAGGGACGCTGTTAATTTAGAATAGGCCCAAAATCTAGGTTTAGAGAAAAAGGAAAAAGAAAAAAAAACAGAGAGTTTTATAAAATATAATTGCAACAACAATGACTTTTAAAATTTTAAGCATATTTCAGTAATTATGGGGGAGAGGGAAGGTGCAATAAAAGAGTAATCTCAGCAACTTTTTCTGTATTGCTACAGTTCCCACAGCAGACAGTGCAATTTGCAGACACGGCTGTAGTGGCTTTTGCTATGTACTATAGTAGTGGCAGAGGCCTGTGGCAGTCCCAAATGGATGCACTGCGGAACAAGACAGAGAAATATTTTTTAAAAGGCTACCTCATGCATATTAGGATATTCTGCAGGCTCAGTCAACTACTAAATCATCTGGAGCAAAAAATTAAGTACGAAGAGTTACATAAAAGTAACTCCTGAAAGTATAGATGTTTTCCCTAGAATTCCTTCCTTCCTTCCTTCACTTTGAGTAGTTTCCAAGAAACATCTTTTACCATGAGGAGTGATTACCTGGGTGCTGTGTAGGCTAATCATATAACTGTAACTTGATTTATATTCTTTTATATAGAAACATGGACTGATGGAGATCTCCTGGTCATTCAAGTCCAAATCCTGGCTGTCTCAATCTACCAGCAATATCAACTGAACACATTTTAATATGCATCAAAAAAAAAAACCAAAACAAATTAAATTCTCTAGTTCTTCCTGAACTTTCCAAGCTTCACTGTAGGACTGCCCATGGTTACTTGCCCTTCAAAGACTCTTTCATGAGCACTATTCTAGAACTTCACTGGTGTGATAGTTCTAAATCTTTGGAGTTTTAATAGATTTATTCTTGACCAGATCTTTTCCTTTGCTTTTGCATCAACATTGACTTGAATTATGCTGAAATGCTTTATTATATATATAAATATATAATATTATTTATTATTATATATAATATTATGCTTTCCCCACCTGCTCTTTATCATACCTTTATCATACCCCACAGAATGACATACTTCTGCTCTTAGGCTTTGCTTTGCCAATCGATTTCGCTTTCATCTTCTCCATCAGACTCACCACTCCCAGATCACCCTACAGCCCTTTTTTCAAACCTGCTCTAGTTTCAGGTGGTGTTTGCTAATATGGGAGGCCACAGCTACATACACAGTAATTCTAGCTGTGCTGGAAAGAGATGCTGCATGCTCTCTTACTCATACCTTACACAATGCCATGGCAAGTTCCCTCTCTCTGCTGGAAATGCTTTACCTGGTGCCTCCTGGGATGGCATATTATTGTTGATTGCAGCACACACAGCCATATATCCATCAGGTTTTTTCCACAGTGATCCCCAAGGCATGAGCTCCTAGACCAGTGTAGAAATGCTAGTTATTAGTTGCAGAATGATCATTTTCTACTGTTAGGTTTCATCCCAATATTCACAGAATCACAGAATATTCAAGGTTGGAAGGGACCTCTAGAGATCATCTAGTCCAACCTTCCCACTCAAGCAGGCACACCTAGAGCATGTGGCACAAGGTGGCATCCAGGCTGGTTTTGAAGAGCTCCAGAGAAGGAGACTCCACAAACTCCACAAAGACTCACAGCATCCTCCTGGGCAAGCTCAGAAGGTGTGGAATAGATGAGTGGACGGGGAGGTGGATTAGGAAGTGGCTCAGTGGCAGAGTGCAGAGAGTGGTAGTCAGTGGTGTGGAGCCCAGTTGGAGGCCTGCAGTTAGCGGTGTCTCCCAGGGGTCGGTCCTCAGTCTGGTCCTGTTCAATTTATTCATTAACGATCTGGATAAAGGGATGGAGTTTGCTGATGATACCAAACTGGGAGGGGTAGCTGATAGACCTGAGAGGTAGCTGGTAGACCAGTGTGCCCTTGTAGCAAGGAAGGCCAATGGGATCCTGGGGTGCATTAAGAAGAGTGTCTCCAGCAGGTTGAAGGAGGTGATCGTCCCCCTATACTCAGCCCTGGTAAGGCCACATCTGGAGTACTGTGTCCAGTTCTGCGCTCCCCAGTACAAGAGGGATGTGGGGCTGCTGGAGAGAGTCCAGCTCAGGGTTACGAGGATGATCAGGGGCCTGAAACATCTGCCCTAGGAAGAAAGGCTGAGAGAGCTGGGCCTGTTCAGCCTGGAGACGAGAAGGCTGAGGCGGGACCTGATCAGTGTCTATAAATACCTCAAGGGAGGGAGTGAGGAGGAGGGGGCTGGCCTCTTTTCAGTGGTCATCAGTGATAGGACTAGAGGAAACTGCTGCAAGCTGAGGCACCAAAAGTTCCACAGGAACTCAAGGAAACATTTTTTGACAGAGAGGGTGACAGAGCCCTGGAGCAGGCTGCCCAGAGAGGTTGTGGAGTCTCCTTCTTTGGAGATCTTTAAAACCCACTTGCATGCAGCCCTGTGCTATGTGCTCTAGGTGACCCTGCATGAGCAGGGAGGTTGTACTCGATGACCTCTGAGGTCCCTTCCAACCCTAAGCATTCTATGATTCTATGATGCTACTATTTTATTAATGGTTTACTGATACTAGCATAATAAAGTAAAAACAAAACTAATAAAAATGGATAATACAAATAAAATGCTTGTTCAAAATCATGAGAATATAATCTTTTAAGGGTATAGTTATTGCCTGCTAATTTGAACAAATCTTATTTATTCCCAGTGCAAATGAAGGAAGAAGCCAAAGTGACACAAATTCCAAGTAATTTCATGTAAAAAGATATGTAAATTAGTTGTAGCCCTTTGGTTCCTGGACAGTTACCAGTGCAGCCTTCTGTGTTATAAAGATTGTAATCCATTAGACAGCACAAAGAGAGGTCCACCAATTTATACTGAACACAGTATAAATTAAAAGGAGAGAGCTATTTGAAGGAATTAGAACCAAAGAAATTAGAGGAATAGAAGCAGCACAAATGTCCTCTGGATACACATTCTTTTCAGTCCTTTCCTCATTATGTTCCTCAGTTATTTATAAAGTATTTGAGTGATAGTAGAGCTAGATATTAGCACTCAGTCCAGTAATTGCTTTCGTCTTTTTGCACATACTGGAAGTCACTTCTTAGGCCTGAACCTAGTCTAGTGAACTGGTTCACTAGAAAAGTGAACCAGTTTGTTCACTTTTGTCTTTTGTTACATTACTATGTCTTGGTCATGTCACTTTGTCTAACAAATGCTTAACTTTTTTCATCCCAGAGCAGGATGAAGATCCTGAACTACTGCCAAGTACAGGCCAATTGCCCTTCACATTCCTTTCAAAGCTTACTTCTGGAAATGATCTGAAAGAAAAGAATATATATGCATTTTCTCCTTTATTCTTTTTCTTACACTGCCAAGTCAAAAGCAAACTCAGCAAAAAAAAAATCTGAATGTCTAAACATTTCTAAAAATACTAGTTTATCTCTTCTAAGCATACCTTCTTCCTCATATATGTTAGCACACATAAGAAAGACTGATGAGCCCATCTAGGTATGCGAAGCATGAATCTTTGCTGTCTGTAAGTTACTGGAGTGTATAGGGACACCTGCTGACAAGTTTCACATTTCACAGTTGTGTCAATCCAGGATATTCATGGTTAGATAAACCAGAATTTAGGAGTTATCCCAGGAATGATGACTAACATCCAAGTTCTGCCACTCTGCCCCAGACTGAGGGATGCTGATATCTTTTTCAACAAAACATTCAAACAATATAAGAGCAGATGCCAACTTGAAATACTTGGTACCCCATACACCAGCACCTGTGACTCTACTCAGATAATGATAGAACTCATGTCATTACATCTTTGCATGCCACATACCTATAAAACATGATTTTGTTTTCCCTGAATTCAAAATGGTTGGTTTCACAAAGCAGAGTAGACACCAATATCCTTGATACTTTCTTAATTATGATTGCCAAATCTGCCCTGTATAACCTCTTTGAGGACATGGTGAGCCTCTCCATCCAGACTTCAAGAGCAAGAACCACTTTTCTCAGGAGCTATTTGCCCAGATGTATATTCCACATAATCCTCAATCAGTCAGGACATTTTAAACTACACTCATTTTTGCTTTCTTTGTAAAAAGTGCTCTGAGTGTCCATCAGGAGATTAAATGGGTCATGGGAAATGTGGTTGATCATCAATACCTTTATTTAACCTACAGAAGGCTGTAGGTAGCGCAACAAAAGAGACTTTGCCAACAGTAGGTTACATTGGCCCACTGGGAACTAACAATGCCAAATCTGGAAAATTTGGTCCAAACAGAGCAGCAGGCATGAAGTCTGCAATTGCAAGATGAAGAGAAATAGTTCTTATGATAATCACTCTTTGTGGAAACTGCTACTGTGACATGTCTCTTTCAAAAGATCTTCACAACTCAGTGATTTGTGAAAGTCACAAAGAGGAACAGAGATCCTTCCTCGGGATCAACCTATCATCCATATTCCTTCTTATCCTCCTCTCAGCTCTTCCTGCAGTTGACCTTCATATTTCAATAAACCAAGATCATAAAACAGACACTCTGGAGACCATCACCAAACATCTGCTGATCCTGATTCCACTCCAGATCCTCTGTTTGCTACCTCGTTAATGAAGATCTGCTCTCAGACCACCCTGGAACTGAGACAAAATCCTGGATGAATCTCAGTAAAAACAGCCAGAATCCCAATCCTTTCTGCATAGCACCACTAGAGAGTAAATTCTGCAATATCTATCTAGGTTAGTGTCCTCAGGTACATGTTGATTATTGTTGCAGCAACAAAAAAGGACAGATGGCAAAGCAGGGAGAGAGAGCTTCTGGCTCTTGTATTCATGTTTTGTTGTTGTTGTTGTTGTTGTTGTTGTTGTTTTGTTTGTTTTCTCTCAGAGGAATCTGCAGAAAAGAAGTCTGTCTCACTCAACTACAATCCCCTAACATTTTTTGTCCATAATAAGAGCATATATGCTTAGCTGACAGTGTCTGATTCATTTGAGGGGCTGAGAGGTTTGAGACTGGAAAAAATGAGGAGGGAGCAACAGGAGTCAGTAGAGAGGATAAGGTCAATAGCAAATATGAAGCTGTAGGCAATATTTTATAAGGCATAAAGAAGTTTTCCTGAATGTGGCATCACATCCTGATGTTTTCAAAACCTTATGTTAAAATACTGGTACATTCTGGAAGATTTTTCACACTCCTGACCAGTCTTCTGCTCTAGTTTCATTCAGAAGGAATCTGTTCACCTGTACCAAGGCCATCCTTCGTAAATACTGCCATAAGTGGTGATGAAAATGTGTGCACTTCAGAGGAACACTCCTGACACTGATGCAAAAGGACCAAATAAGTGATAAAAAAAGTTCTTCATCAGAGAAGTTTATGTAAAAGTATACAGTATATGGACAAGTTCTCTAAAAATAGAGCAAGCTAAATGGCACATTTGTTATACATATAACATTAAAGTAGTTGATCTTTTAAAACTGCATGAAGAAATGAGCCGCCAGATGGTAGAACTTAAAAAAACCTTGGCAAATTTGCTCTCCAATACACAAATAATTAAGATGGCCTAAAATTAATCTAATCTATAACTTTCTTCCAAATGATGCAGGCTTATTGACCTTTTAGATCTAAGGAGACTCATGAATAGTCTGATAATGAAGTGCTAGATGAGAAACATTTAAAAGCAATGCTTAAAGATTATTGAGTTTAAAAACATTGATTAAGCTAAGCTCCATATAGTATACAATTATTCAATGCACTTTTCCAAAATCTGGTTTGTCACAATCACTAACTCTGTATAACTTTAAAAAAATGTATCAAGATTTCAAAGGAAGCACTTTAAAGACACTTTACATAATAGTTTTACTTTACAATGATATAAGCAACATATATGTGATACAAGCAGATGAAGTGGTGTTAAAGCTCTACTGCGTAGTCTATATAGCATACTTGAAATATAGAGAGTCTTCTTAAAATGACTAAGTTTAATTGTAAATAAGAATGTAAATATGAATAATGATAAAATAGATTTTTGTTTTATGTTATTTTTTTTCTGCTGGGATTAATTGATTAATGACAGTGAAGAAATGTGTATATGACTTATAAAATTACAGAATCATAGAATAACCATTCTATGGATTATTCTGGTTATTCTATGGGTTATTCTGGTTATTCTATGGGTTAACATACAGAGGCTGGAAGGGACCTCTGTATGTTTAAAATTCTCCACAAAAATAAATAATTTTTTATAGGCAAGTAAATCACTTTTTGGGAGGATTTTTTGATATGCTAGTAATTCATATTTTAAAAGTTCTTTTTCTTCTCATTTTTTTTCTCTTATAAAGAGGTGTTAGGTCATGAAAAGTCACAGAGAACCTATAGTAGTGGTGAGAAATGAAAAAATCAGAATCAAAGTCAAATATACAGGTTCAAAAGAGATTTAAATGTTATATAGATGTGTAATCTGTATGCCTAATCAGTTACAAAAAGAATGCATTTTAGAAAAAGTATTCATTTTTTTTATACTGCATAGAAATGCATTTGTAGTATAACAAGGCATATCTCAAGATGCCCAATCACTTTGTGAGGTGGAGTAGCCTACAGTGATTTATCTATAGTCATCATCTGCAGGTTAACCAGGCATTCAGAAAAGCCAACGGTCACCTTATTCAGCCTGACATATCTTATTACAATATCCTACAACGCTGTCAGGTCCTCCAGCCAACTATATGCTCAGAATTAATTTTACAGAGAACAATACAATACTACTATAAACCCAGTAACAACAAGTTTATTTCCAAAAAGGAGTGTTTAATTTATGTTTGTTGTTTCTATCTGTCTCTCTGACTCTCATATGAATAATAAGCAAAACATTGCAAAAGAGCTTATGAAACAATATCCACAAGCAAAAGAAATAGGCATAAGAAATAAGATTTTTTAATTTGAATTGTTAAGTAGGAAAAATACGTTTTCTGGGGAAATTTATCATTATTTAGGTAGTAAACAGAAAGACAGAAAACAATCGGTTGCAGGTATCTAAGGAAAAAGGCAGATGCATAGAAAAGCAGACAACCTATACTGCTATTTCCCGGTATTTTCTGTCACCAGAAGTTTGTGGCTCAGCAACACCGTGTGCCACAAGCAGCACCTCTGTGTTACACAGCTCAAATACATTCCTTTCCCATGCTGTTATCTACTTGCTTTCTCAGCCCCTCTAAATTTTTGATGTCAACCACACCTTGAGGCAATGACTTCCTCACTTTACCAGCATGAACTGTGAAAAAGCTCCTCCTGTCTCTTCCTTGCAGCCTGCCATAACATCGTCAAGAACAAGAGTCCCACACTCAACCACACCAGCTACCACTCCCCTTTCCTATCCACATGGCATTACACAACCAGTCTCCTTCATACTCGCTTCTTTTTGAGTCTATGGAGCTCGAGCTTGTGGAGCTGATGTGCCTTCAGAGCCCATTTTGCATCCAGTTTGCAGTCTGTGGAATGGTCACTCCCAGAGCAGCCCAACTTTGTGCTCTTCTATAACTCCTGGCTATTCCCCATTCTTGCAATTGAAATATTAGCAGCCTTAAAAAGCTTTTATATGACCTTTTAAATTTTATGTTAGCTGTATTTTGCTATTTTGTTTTAAATGAAGTTGTGTGGATTTAAATGAAGTTGTGTGAATTCCAAATGTTTACCCAGTTAGAAGTTTATATTGTGGAAGCTGTGCAGGTTTAGACTCATGCATTCTGTACACAATATGTAAATGAATGTTCATGTATATCATGTAGAATGTTGACCTAAGAAAATGATATATTCCTTTTTGATAAATTGGTCACATTAAGACTAGGGGAATTAGATTAATAATGAGAAAAATAAACTATTAAACCATACTTGCAGCATCTTGCAAAATCTATTTTCTGAGGAAAATCTTGCAAAATCTTTCTCTTATATGCTTGAATGTTGCTCATGTTGCTGTCCAGATCTTGTCTTTGAAGGTCTGGGAATAGCAGTGGAGTTGACAGAACACTGATACATTCCTGAAGCATGCTCAAGATAGGCTGATTTATACACAAGAGCTTTGCTATTATGTAGCTACCTAAAAAATTGACTGTTGGAGCATACAATAATATTCTGCATATCTCAGAACAAATGAGAATAGCACAAGAGGATATTTTGGTACTTGAGCTTCTGAAACAACCCTTAATATCTTTTAAATACCATTTGAATTTCAAATACCTTTTGAAATAAAAGAACCTGTAATGGTTTAACCAAAATGATGGCTTTGATTTTCAGACATTTTTTATTCCTTCATTATGGTATCTATGAGAAGAACGTCCAACACGCATTTTAGAAGCACAGGGATAATTTCTTTACAATTTTATTAAATATATCATTTCCCAAAGATCTGAACTTCTAGAAAAAAATAGTTCACCTATCTTGTAATCCTTTTTCAGAAAACTATAAAGATAACACTATTCAAGCTTTCATGAAAAAAAAAAAAAACCCTCGTGAGTATAACATCTAGTATATAGGTTTGCAGACACCTGTAATAGATGATTTTGTATTTTGCCTACAAAGTCTCAGAGAAAGAAAAATAAAGGTTACCGAAAGGTTAGAGGAGACCGTATACAGTGCAGCTGGGCTGTCACAGGGTTCAGCAAGGACATGAAGTATTCTGTTTGGAATACAGTTATTCCTGATGAGAATGTAGTAAAACATTCTGCAATAAAAGTAGCAGATTTTCAATTGCATATGAATTGCATGTTTTCTACCATGATAATTTACCTAAGGCTCCACTATATCCAATAAGGCTTTTGCATATTAAAGTCCCTGTTGAAACAATACTGATGTCAAACAGCTGTGAGTCATTTGCAGAAACTATAAATATAATAGAGCTCACAAAAGGACTGCAAGACCCTCCTTGTATTCTATACAGGGAATATCCATTAGGTGTTGCTCATGGTAAAACAATTTAAAAACAGAAGGTGAACTCACTTTTATTCCAGAAAATAGAAATTTCAGAATAGGAAGTTGAATGACCTTTTCATATGTTCAAAGAGAAAGGTCTTCAATTAAACATTCAGAGAGTTGACCCAAGGAAAA
>JAVCKT010021736.1:29879-45397 GCA_032273925.1 Rhynchotus rufescens
CCTTTCTTCAATGTTTCTTTCAAAAACTGCAATTGCCTTTCCAGGTTACTTTGAAAATGGTTTCTTTGGGATCAGCATATATTAGCATACCTTAAAAAATAAAATACATGAATAGAAATTTATACCACATAATTTTTTTTCTGTTAGCTCTCCCCAGTTTCAGAGCTAGAAGTTAATGTGGTCACCATTCCTGTCCTCTGTGCACATAACTCAAAAGCAATCAGACAATACTATGATTTTGTATAGTGTGGATACTTTCACTTAAATATAGTGTCTGAAGGATATTGCCCCATTAGCTTATTTTTACAGGACCTGTTGGTTCTTGAAGTAGAGGCCAGCATACTAGCAGTGACCACCACATGATGCTGTTGCTCTATAGGAGAGGTCTAACACAGTGGTCTGGCCTATTTGCGTTAATCCCTGTTCTTAAAATCCTCCTAATTCAGCTATCTCACTGAAGTTTCCTTTACCTTCCTGACAGCATACCTTTTTTGTTTCCATATCTTGTGTCATTCAATTTAGACATGAAGTATTCTCTTTAAAATTAGTATGTGTTAAAAGGCCATATCAAAAAAACACGATCTTCAAACTTAGTCCAACAAGCTGCATTTTAAATAGCATCCTTGTCCTGATCATCTGGTTCATTCACAAATCCCACTATTAAATCCAGAAATCCGATGTCTGTAACATTCCCTGAAAAGCACTTACCACTACCAAATTATACATCCTCCTCATCCCAAACAGAAGCTAATTTTCTTCTGCTTCATATAACACAGACAACATTTGTTTAGTATCACAGTACAAACACAATTCAGTGGAAGCTTTAACATGAATTTAACACATTCATTAATTTACTGAAATTTTCCCCCAAATGCACACATTTGACAGTGTGCAAGAAAGACTTGCACATTTCATACTGTTTCTTAATGACTCGAAGGCATGTGTTAGTTTTTGGCTTCTGTGTGTAGCATTTATGCTGTTTCAAAGCTGGTATTTGTGTTCCACAGGATGTTCAGAAGTGGTGGGGAAGACAGGGAAAAATAATTAATTTCATTTTGGCACAAACATCAGAATTCTTCCCAAAAACTAACCAACCAAACAAACAAAAACAAAACAAAACAAAACCAACAACAAAAGCTATTTAAAGATACTTGAAACAGTGTGCCTCAAACCTAGATGAAACCTGGAAAGTTAAACACTGAGTCTCTTGCCTCATTTTCAGCACAGAAATGCTCATAGAACAAGAGATCCTGCAGATTTGGTTGCCTGAGCAGTCACTCATGCAAGATGTTTGGAAAACAGGCTGGATTTCATCAGGGTGCCACTTGTGCTTTTTTTGATTTTTTTGAAATATCTGGGCTTATTGAAAATATTTTTTTCAAAAATAGCAGCTTTTTCTGATACATTTTTAGGTTCTTTATTCTGCTGAAATAAGTTGTAGAAATACTTCAATAGGGTCCTTCTTGAAGCAATAAGCAGATCATGATGTGTTTGAGAATTTAAAATCCAAAACCTGGTGACACTTTTTAGTGAGAAATGTAATATGCCATGAGCAAAATGTGACTCAAGTAGCATTCTGATGAGAAATGAACCCACTCATTTCCAGTTCTGCATTTTCCAGTGGTCTTCCACTTTGGAAGTATATCAGAGCACACCCAAAAGTCCCCATGCCTCCAAAACTTCTCCACAGTCTTCCACTTCCAAAATACCTTACACTTTTATTCACAAATGTCCTGCTTAGGAAACCTGTACTGAAAACTGAGCTGTTTTAATTAACATGTCTTATTTGTCTGCATTTCTGCTTCTTGAACTCATGTGCTTCGGTCTTCAAAGCAAATCTTCAGGGCAAATTCTTGTGGATATTTAATTCCCAAATGCATTTCCCACAAACCGCCTGTAAGATATTTTTTAAAAATCAGATATTTGGCTTAACATTCTTTTTAGCTGACCCTTTGCTTGTCACAGTGACCTCTTCCTGCTCTTTCTTCAAGTCTCACAGTGTTTCCTCTTATCTACTCCCTTCCTCTTTCCATCACTCTCATTTGGTTCGTCTCCCTCCACACACTACACTATGTTTGTTCCTCTTCCATCTAAAACCTCCCAACTTTTGTGTCACATCTATATTTTCTACCCCATCTTTCTCTTACTGTGTTAAGTTCCTGTCTTTCAGGTCTATCTTTTATTCTCCAGTGTGCTCCCTTCCTTGTGCACTGTGTACAGACCATTTTCGCATCTCTCTGGTTAGATCTCAGCAGTTCTGCTCCAACCTCACTTTCCTGAACCTGTCATTTACCATTAACACTAACAAACAGACTCCTCTTATACTCTTACCCTCTCTTGATTCCCAGTACTTCTTTTCCCCTGACTCTCTCCTTCCTCCCTTCTCCTACTATCTGTAGGCATTCCACAATATTCCCCTTCCCTTCCTCTTCTATACATTGCCTATAGATAATCTCACACACAAACGCAAACACAACTCCACAATACAGATTCAGAGATTAGTCTAGTCCAGACACACCTCCTACCTAAACTATAGTCTGGACCTGTCTATTCTTCTGGATATTGTGCTTAGGGTGACTAAAACAGAGCTCTTGGTGTTCACAAGTCATCTTATCTTCATCTTTGATCATGGTCAGCAACACATTATCCTAACACTTCCAGCCTTGGATTTTCTCACGCAGAAACATGAGATCCTGTCTTCATGCTGAATCTCCCCTCTGCATTCTGATTATGTCCGCATCGTATTTCCACAGACTATCTCTAAACAAGAGTCGTTATTGTCCCTACTTACTGCTAAAGCTCTTGTCCTGCAGCTCATCTTGATTAGTGCAACGGCCTTTTCTCTGGCCTTGACAAAAGCTCTCCTGCCCTCCTCATTTCAGATCCCAGCTATATAAATCATTTTCCTGGCCTGTTGTTCTGACTACACGCATTATCTTTGAACTCTTTCAATGATTCCTTTTTCCTCTGGGACATCAAGCTTCTTGTGACTCTCTTAACTTTCAAAGCCCTTCATGGCTTACTCCCATCTTGTCACTTTTTATTCACTATCAAAATATAAACGCCCAGCATCAGTCAGACCCAGATGCCAGCTTCAATTGATCAATTTGTTAAATTTTCCAACAAGCATCTTTTGTGCTTTTTCCCTTGCTGCCCCTCAGGCTTGAGAAGAGCCTGTATGTGCATTCATAAAACCAACTGTTATCCTCCTTTGAATTCCTTGTTAAAATTCTCCTTTGCCAAAAACTTGAAAATGGTTAGCTTATAGGCACATAGGAAAAAAAAAAGAAAAACATAGTATGAGCTTGCTATTTCCTTATTCTTATCTATATGCGGTTGCTTGTCCTATATTTCAATTATATTATTATTACTATTATTATTGTAAGCTTTCTGGACAGAGGCTGGTTGGCTGTTTCATGTTTCTACAGCACTTTGGTGCACAGTGGGGCAAGGCCACAGTTTGGACTGTAAGATGCTGTGGTAACACAAACAAGAAAAAAGTAAATATAAAGAAATCCTGCCGAACAAGTCCACCATTTATCTCCAAAAAGCAGGCAGGCAAGCTGGGCAGCGTGATTTCTTTTAACATTTCGAATGAACATTTGCAAGAGACTTCCTGCAGGCTTCCTTCAGCATGGCACGGAAGAGTGGGCTGCCTGTTTCCACTTGGACAGCGAGGCACAGCAACATGGTAGACAAATAACACGAGTCAAGACCTTTACATATTCATGGCTAAAAGTTAAACACAGACTGTATTTTCTAGGAACGTGGCTTTGGAAACCCTCACAGAGACAGGTCAGTTACAGCAAACAGAGTATTAGACAGCTTAAGTTGGATTGAGCTTCCAGTGAATAAAAGGATAGACATTTTCTTTCTCTGGGTTTCTTAGTAGTTTTTTGCCCCAAACAGAGCTGGAATTGAGAAACATTTCAAACTAGTCAGCGATACAACGATAATCTGTTCTTTGCCTGCTGTTCTCAAGGACCCATCCCGCAAGATTAACTGGACTGGCCATTGACCAGCTCAGATGCACACAGCACTGGCTGTGCTCTTGGGGGACCATCCGGAGCACTCCTGGCCTCCCTTCATTTCAAAGAGATGGCTGGGAGAAAATGTACCCTGCAGCTTATGCAAGATTTCAAACTAACCACAGCGAGCCCTCTTATAATTAAGCCACTCCTCTCCACTCACTTGCTTTCTAAGTTCACTGTAACCAAAATTGCAGTGTCTACAGCGGAGGAATTCAGGAGCTTCCTTCTCTTTCATTACAGCTAGGCTTTGGCTACACTGGTGATTTGTACAGGAGGAATTGCTAGCAATGGTGCTCTCTCCGGCGCCTAGTTTTAGCATCTGCTCCTACATCTGCATCACTGCCCACCACCCTGGTAGGGTGGACGCTGCCTGCAACACCACAGGTTGCCTTCATGGGACACAAACAAGTGCTCCGTAGGGGCTTCACCCTTCCGCTTTAGAGGGTAAGGCCAAGTGCTGCAGGGCTGGAGCCCACTCAGCAGAGCCAGGGTTCGTGTTCAGCAGCAGATTGGGGAAATGAAGGAGGAGAGGATCGGCCCCGTGAAACGCTTTGATGTTGCTTTGACTTAGATTAATTCAATTATGCTTAAAAAGTGAAGTCTCAAGGAGGAGAAATAAGTAAATTTACATAGAGATTAGGTAATAAAAGGTCTGTTACACTGTATTCTCATTGGGTATCAGTGCTTGCACTCCAAGTCAGGATTACAAAATCCCCCTTTTAAGGGGATATAGGTGTCTTACATGCCTTTTTCATTTATTTGCTTTTAAACCTCACCAAAGAGCTTACCTCCGCCGCCTGGCAAGCCAGAGAGCCGTATGCATATAGAATAATCCTTACTGCTGTGCTTTTAAACTGCTATGCCCTACAGGCTCCCCCTCCCCTCTGCCTTGTATCCTATTTGAAGACCTTAATGAAAGGGCCTGCTTCCAGAATCACAGCAGCTTGCCGGCACAGCCAAATTCCATCTCCTAATGAGTTCCTCTAAATCTGCCATCAGGTGACTTTATTGACTCTATGATCGTAATGAGGTAGCAGCTCACTTTCTGCAGTTTTGCTGGTTTCTAGTCCTAAGTTCTTCTCTGCTCCCGGACTTCAGCTGATATTTAATGATCAAGAATCAAGCAGGGTTTTAATGTCTGCAAGAAATGTCCCTGAAGTGCAAAAAGGCCCAGACAGCAGTCTTGAAACTTTCCAGATCCATATGACTCTCTAATGGTACACTAACAAACAGGAAATCAGCCTATCAGTAGCTAATTGACATATCTGAAGGTTTAATTGCTTCCCTATTAGAGGAGGTGATGCAGCACTCAAGGTGCTATTAAAACAAACACATTCTTTAATACATGAGGATTTATCCGAAATGCACAGCCCTCAGTTTCTCCATCTAATCTCCAAAACCTTTGTAATTGAGTTTAAGGCAGTGCCTGTCCCAACATCTTTTCGCTCTTTCATTCCGGTGTAATTGGAACATTATCCCGTGACACGTGAATAGGTACAAGCTGTTCAGGAAAAAAAAAACCCCACAATCTGTAATGAGTGCTGTACAGGCCGTCCAGACACACACATGGAGTCCTATTACCCTCAGGAGCCTAAGAGAAATTTAGGTTAGAGACAGCATCTTCCTATGTGGCTGTAAAGCATCAGGCACACTTTTGTTCCCACATAGCTAATAAGAAGACGGAAGTGTGGAATATAGAAGAGAGGAGGCCACCTGCCTCTGACTATTTTGTCAGGACTTTCTTTAACTTTCTCACCTATAATCTTTAAACAGTTTTCATTTGTTCTTTAGCTAAGAAAAAAGGATGAGGAGGTTTTGATTAAGTTTGGATTTTTCAGATTCCACTCGGTCCTGAACTCACCTCAGATCTCAGCGAATCTCACTCAGAGTTTGGAAATGTTTATTTCACTTCCATCCTTTTGACACCATTTTTGTTCTTTATTTCACTTGGAATCAGAATTGGCAGTGTCCAAGTACCAGGATGATGTCTTTTCTTGACGTAACTATATTTCAGGCACTATAATAAACTTCAAGACCATTGCAATTATTCAGTCTGGTTTTGCAGATCAGATAGAAACTTTCAGACAAACAATCAGCTTTTCTAATCCATAAAATGAACAGAACTGAACTTAACTTTCAGATGTTCTCTACACTGATTTAAATAGGTACCAAGAAATGTTCAGGGTTGTTTTGGAAATTTGAGGCACTTGGCTAGGGAAACTAAGTCTTTAAAATTCTGCTTTAAACCTAAAGAGAGACATTTTTACAATTACATTTTCACTGATCCAGTGTTTTTCACTTTTTCCCCTCTAGACTTATAGAATTCTCACATTGTTGGGGGGAAAGTTTATATATATATATGTGTGTGTGTGTGTAACATATCGTTAGTGTAATCCTTCAGGTATGAGGTCAGGACTGTTCCCAATAACATCCTCTCATAAATAGCACCTTTTAGCAGAACATCTGGAATCAGTATTGATGCTACTACACTTTCCTCCGCATGGTCTTCACATTTGTTCCGTGCCACTGACAAAAGGAAGAGAATTTGATTGTAAATATATTACTTTTTGCTACAAAATTTTATCCTAATACTTAAAAAGGAACATTCTTCAAGATACTGGTAACTTTGCATCTTAAAATCATGTAATAACGTTCACTGGCTGCTGTAGCTCTCCCCACAATGTATTACAAAACTCACAAACTCAAACAGGGCTGAAATGGCCAACATGAAAAAAAGACCATCTTCCCATCAGCAAGAGGAGCAAGTGAGAAGTAGAATGCTAAGATGATCAGAAGTGAATTTAAATAATGGTCTTGGAAATAACTATCTATCTCCAAAGAACAGTTTCAAAAGCGAGTTCCTAAAACAGGACTTGCCAGTAGAGATGGCCCAGGAGCCCAACTAACCCAGAGCAGATGACCTCACTGTACCTTGAGATCCTCATTTCCCTGTTTTGGCCCAGTGCTGAATTCAAATGGCTACTTGAGCAGAGAGTTGTGGCTGGTGATTCCAGCTCACACGCAATGACGACTGCGTCAAAGGCGTGCAGTGGGGACTACACCATTACTGCATGCTCAAATTCCAGATTTCACAAAATTAGTCTAAACTTATTTATCAATTCAACCAATACTAAAGGGGAGAGACAGTGAAATCCATTGCTCTGATCCCCCCAAAATAGTGTCTTCTACCATTACAGAAGCACCTCAGCTCAAAGACCTAAATTATTATTCAGCATAAAGGTGAGGAAAGTTTGAACATTTACCACTACAGTTGTAACAGAAAAGGCTGCATTTACATGGTTGCAGCAGTAGTTGTATGTATACCACAGAACTGTCTCTTAAACCTCTTCAGCGATGCTCTGAGTGCTTTCCCTGAGCCCACAAGCACTTTCTCACTTTTCTTTGAGTTGGTATTTGGCCAACCTTTTCTTATAGATGCTGTCAAGCATTTAAGGACCAATGGAGAATGGGCAATACAAGAAAGTGTTTATGTATCATTGGAGTTTGTGGCCCAAAGAGCACTAGATAGGTTTTTGGATCACTGATCAAAGTTTTTTTTTTTTTTTAAATGTATGTATATATATATACTCTCAAAATACTATAAAAGCCACCTTTAAAACCCTTTAGTGTTCTGAAGGGACTAAAACTGACACCATGTTCACCTGTCTCTTTCTTCTTCCAATATGAAATTTTACAGCCTGGGAGAGCAACGTTCATTCTTTCTTGGGTCTACAGGAGCGTGAACCAAGTGAGAGCTTGGAGCATTAGCAGAGGATTTCAGAGACCTGTGGGACCAGGAATTACACTCATTTGCAATGGAGTAACTGATTTTTTTGATTTTTTCCAAATCAAATTTCATCTGGTTGGTTGCAGTTAAGCAAGGTTTTGTCATCCACGCAGGCCCTAATATTACTGGGGCAGAGAGATAAGCAAAATTTGATTCCTGCAGTTCAGGCACATTGCTTTTTTCTAAAATACTCCAGGTTACACTTAGAAACTCAAGATAAAGGCACCAAGGGATCGAGGTAATAAAAAGAACCACAAGCAGCAAACCAGGAGCAGACCTTGTCTGCTGTGTGTGTCTAAAATGTGTACAGCATGCCTGCAGCAGCAAGACTTTTCTCACACATTGGCCTGTAGGAATTCAAGTAAGGGCTCTCTGACCTCTACTAGAGGATTGATGAGAACAGTGGTGCCCTGTACATCCTTTCTGATGCAATGCCAAATCAAGAACACGTCTTGTTTTTATTTCTCCTGTGATCTGAAGAACACAAACAGGGGAGCCTGCTTTATGTTTAGTCTGTACTAGAGAGGACAGCACAGCAAAATGGAACAGAAGCTGTATGGAAAGGCCAGCCGGGGCTTGGCTCAGGCCAGGTCAAGAAATCTCCAACTTTAGAGACACCCAACCACAGTCGGGAGATCTCAGGCACTGTTATGTACACGTTATACCCAGAACAAGCATTTTTCTAAACTTTGCACCGTCCAGCTCCAAGCCTCTTTCATCCTACTGCAGAACCAATCTTCAGACAACTAATCCAAGTTGGCCCCTTCTCTGCAGAGTTACTGGGTACCTTTACAAGGGCCTTTTACCCGCTTGGCTCTAGCTAGATAGTTGTGGCTCAGGCCTGGCCATTAAATATCTCCTTTGGAATTCAAGGACAGTTTTCAGGTTTAACCAGCTTTGCCTAAGCAACTGGCTTCATTATGGCAGTGGTTTTGTGTTTTCATCATGGCAGTGCCTATTACAGCACAGAACACAGAAACACCACAAAGTTTAAGAGAGGAAGGTGGTGAGGCCTGGAAATGGTGGCGTGAGCTCTGTAGAAAACAGAGTGGAGCATGCCTTTAAATCTATTTAAACCTTTTAATCCTACAGAAAAAGCACAACAAATGACTCCATCTCTGAAAGGCGTAGGGCCAAGCAAGGCTGGAGGACGTGTTCAGCTGGTGGACCAAGGCTAACTGAGCTGCATGTTGTGGACACTCCATGGCAGGCATATGATGGTACCCAGTGTACGATGGCACTGCTGCTCTCTAGCCAGCATTCCAATATTCTTTCTGGGCTGGCTTTTTCCCTATACATTTTTATGTGTACAGAGGTAGAGCTGAAGTTTCATCAATAGATCCAAGTGCAGCAGTACCTTGGATATTGCTGCTGCCCAAAGACTTCATGGGAGTGTTTAATTTTTGTCAGGATAGTTCACTGGGCAGAGACACATTTGGAAACACTTTAAAAATAATGGTCCAAACTCACCTCTAGTATAACCTCAGTGAATTAAGTCACAGAGTTTAGCCTGGGGAATTAGTTTTATTGCTTCAGTGATAGCTTTGACCTCAAATGATTTTTCCTTAGTCTGCTTCAGACTGAGAAAACTGACTTTAAGAGTATTTCATTGTTTTCCTGTGCATCTGTGCATGGTAGTGATTACACAACACTGGTTCACAACAGCCTTGCTGACTGCATTAGGCTTAAAGAGACAAAATGTAAGATTGGAGTTTTTTAAATCTTAATCACTGAAGTGAGTGTCTATATAGCAATTAGGAGTTTTTATCATTATTTTTAAAATTCAAGGCCATAGTTGGACTGGGGCTTTTTTGAATTCATTCTTAATGTTCAGAAAGGAGATTCTTTCTCCTCAGTCAAACATCGGAGGATAGTAGATAGATATGTCATGGTGACAAGTAGGTATAGGTTATGCAAGCTACATGTATGACAGAGTTAAAGCTCTCTCTGTTTTTACTTAAGGTTACACACAGTCAAGCACTGGTCTGTCTACGGCCCACAGGTGATGTTTGTCCAGCACTGGTCCAGTTCTAAGCCTTAGGAAAGGAAGTTAAGCGAAGTTTCATGCTTGTTCCCAATATAGATAATGCGAGAGCATGAAAAAAAGCATGAAGGCTTTTAAAAGAGAAGACAGTGAAGAGGATGGCTGATGTCCTCAAAAGTGAAGAGGACAGCTGATGTCCTCAAAGAAGACCACTGAGGGACTGCGTGCAGAGACAGATTGCCTTTCCCTTCAGATTACTTTCTACTTTAGATATCCTGATGTGATCCCCAGAGTGAAAAAAAAATGTGAAACAGTGAATAGTCTTTTATTTTATTATTATCTCTTCTCTCTCTCTCCCACTCTCACATCATCAGATGAACTGCTGGTTATATCACATTCACAGACAAAAAGCACAACAGGCAAAGAGAGCTTGGCTTGATTTCAGATCTCAGCTTATGGTTACAGAGCTAACACCAAGAGTGGGTGGAGACTGTTACATTTCAGCTTTCACTAATTCTAGCCATGCAAGAGAAATCAAACTTCTCCCTCAAAACAATTTCAAGCTAAATTCTCTGCACTGTTGATATGATGTCTTCCTGGATAGTGCTTTCCCTTTGCACAAACAAAACTAATTAGATTTGGAGTAATGAAACTAGTAGATAGAAGAATGAACCCAATGGACATTCATCTCTTGTCTGAGCAGGCCAAAGGATTTGTCCAGCACCTTAGGCATCTCTGGGTTTTGTTGATCTTAGAGATGAATAATTAAAGGCTATAGGGTGTGAAGTCTACCACAGACACTTGGCTACTGGGAACTGGCCTCTATGCGTGTGTTATTAAAATTCTGCTTAAATTATTGGTAGCATTGCACTACCGGTAAGAGCAAACTGATCTGCATCATGCAGGGTCATTTGTTCCTCCCCACTCCTGCTCACTAATTAATTCTGGCTGCAGTCGTGCATTAGGGGAGGTGCTGGAGGCATACAGATGCTGTGATATATTCAAGTCATACATCAAAGGAGGTTACTGAACTATTAGCCTTGAAGAAAGGATCTCTGGCATGATTATTAACATTCATGCCTCCTTGCCCTGGATTCCTTCTTTTGTTTGGATGTACACCAAGAGTTTCTTGTGAGCACCTAGGTTTCCCAGTGCTGCGCTTCGTGCTGGCAAAACAGCAACTTCTCTGAGACAGAGATAAGCTCAGTGTTTTCCTTGCACAGTTCTGGGGATAAGAAGCCAATAATTTAGTGCATTAGTCTTACATGAGCTTTGCATTAAGCTCATAGCGTGTGCGCTCTCTCTCTCTCTCTCTCTCTCTTTCTCTCCAGGGTTATTTGCTTGTTAGCATCACCATGAAAGCAATGTTTGCTTTGCTAACACTTTGGAAGTGTTTGCTTCATCTTCCCCATTATTTCCCATGTCTAATGTCATTTGCTGGTCTGAATCTTACTATTATTTGGAAGCCTGTTTCTCATCTATACTACTTACCTAGACAATGCTGTGAAGCTATAATGCTTCAATTTGGGGGTGAGGGAGGTGAAACGTAATTTTAGCCATGATTTACATCCCTTATGCCTTGAATATAAGGTTTTACGTGACTACATGAGGGCAAAAGCTTAGGTTCTAGCTCCTTACTTCTCTAAAAGCTTTAAGCTGAAGCAACTGAGACATGAATGAATTCAAGGCTGTGAGAAATACAGCAGAAGCTGAGAAGAGGATCTGAAAGAGAAGCTATCAATAAGCCGTCGGAAGCCCCAGGGAAGTATCAAACGGAGAGTATGATCAGCTACGGTCTGCAGATGAACATTATGGAATCAGGAACTGGAGGACAGTAAAACTTCAAAGCCTGGGAGCCGGAGGAACAGGGAGATTCAGCACACAGCCTGACTGAACTGAGAAGGGACGATAAAGAGAACCAAGGGCAGGCTCGTGAGGGTGTGAATTGCGACAACACGATCTGCGCTGCATCCTGATCTAGCTGCAGGGAGCTAAGGGTTTCTTCCTTCTCGAGATACCACAGAGAGTACAGTTAAACTTTTATATTAGTAGAACCCCCGATGTGTTACAAGAGGGGAAAAAAGTCTGAGTTTGGAGTTCTATCTGGAAACGGGAAAAGAACTGAAGGTAAAAGTAAAGTTCAAGAGAAAGGTGTAGTATTCACTGTAGGCGCTGGCTTTTGCTGAGATAGGCTATGGGAGTGCCGAGGCAAAGTCCTTTAATCCAGAAGAGCTTTCTCTACATTAGCATCCTCAGCAAATTGAAAATATGAGCTTCAAAAACTACGGACCAGTAGCCATTTAGAAAACATTTTCATGAATGAAAATGCATTTGTGAACGTAAGCCCCAACATTTTAAGTAAAAAGATCAGTTTTGAACACTACTCTTTTGGACAAATTTTCAAAATAAGCTTTCATGTTGCCGAAATATTATATTTTACACTTTTAAACGAAAACTGCCCTTTGCAGTGACTTTTCATTTCAAATTATTTGTTAATCTGATATTAGTATATCTGATACTTAATTTTGCTGAACATTCTGATTGACTATTTTATTTTATTTTATTTTATTTTACTTTATTTTACTTTAATTTTTTTTTTAGATTTTTCATCTCAGTCTGATTTGAGAATATTTTTAAGAATCTCAGCAAGTTGCAGAGGACAATATTTTTTTTTCTAACCCATTCACAGTGGTCAGTAGCAGTCAACATACATATCTGTCCCAGATGGGCATTTGTTGATTTGAGACAATTCCAGCTGTTTGAACAATATTCCAAACATCTGATACCATGGACTCACAATGAAAATACAAGCTCTTTATCCTCTTCTTTTCAATATCATCGGTAATAAGGGTTATGAACCAGAAGCATCATGATTCAGAGCTACATAGTGGACAGGAATGGAAAAAAAAAACCCAACATCTCGTGGGACATCTCCAAACAATACTCAAATAGTAAGTCACAAATTAAGTACTCAGAAGTACTTAGCTTTGCTTTCTTATTAAACATTAACATAGGGAAGTGTTTCTTTGTCATTTTTAATTGAAAAACTTGATGAACTTTTTGAATTAATTCATTGCTCCCTTCAACCTTTGAAAAACTTGCACAGTCAACTGTAAAAGTTTATAGTTGCAACCAGACAAAAATCTGGCAGTTCTCTGAATGTTTTTTAATTTTGTTTTCTCTTTGTCTGCTCACTTCCATGCGTGGGCATCTGGGATCAGTCATGTCATTTTGGAGGAGGTGAGAACGACCAATTCTTTGTGGACTATCATCTAATCACCTTGGTCCATGGTCTGGAATAGAGTGTGTCTATATTTTTTATGCTTTGGAGCAAACAAACAATCACTAAAGATGACTACCAGAAAATGTGTGTTGATACTATCGAGCTCACTGAGCTCTCTATCAGTCTCCAAGTGAAAAGTTACTTAGCACTGGTAGTTTTATGATGATGCACTGAGAAAATCCATAGAGTTTAGTAGCTCTCGTATATATCAGCTTGTGGAAACTCTACTGTTCTTGTTCAGGATTATAATATAAAACATGCTGGCCAGATGCACGGCTCCAGAACGTCGTGTGGGATGGTTCTGCTTTCTCTAGGGTATATGAATATAAATTGACACTATCACTTTTAAGATGTTTTCAAGGGATCAACCTCCTTTTTCTAACTGCCATCATGAACTGTTTGAAACAACAACTGTCCTTCTTGATTGAGAACGTTTTCCAAAACATGGGACATTTCTGAGCACCAGGTCAGAAGTCCCCACCCCAGTGCTCAAGCATCACCAGCAAGGGTGGAGCAATCCCCTCCGCCACACTAAGGGCGTACAAGCTCACGGGAAGACCACGTTGGTGTGCGTCCATGAAGTGAGGCGCACTTTAATGCCAGCCGACAGCGTCCGTAAATTAGTACTCAGTGCCTTAACCTGGCTAACTAGCGTAATCAAAGTAAAGCGTGGCAGGGAAGCTGGCGAGCTCGGCAGGAGGCACCACAAGGCGGGAGCCTGCCAGGCCGGGCCGCCTTGGGGCGCGGTTGCGGGCCAGCCGCCTGGCTCCGCTCGCGCAGACGCCTCTCGGCTGTCACGCAGGCCCCGCTGCAGGGAGCGGGCAGAGCGACCAAGCACCCGTGGGCAACCCCAAGTCACCCAGAACGGGCATAGAGAGCACAGTCTCAGCTCAGCCGCCTTCCCCAGCTCTGCGCTTGCCCGGAGACACGTATGGATCCTGGAGTATCACTCTCCACCCTCCAATGCCAGATTCCCACCCTGGCGCCGGCATTGAGCTAGAGACTCAATCATGTGTTTGAAATAATGCCCCCCGCCCCCCAGAGCCATACTTCCCTTTTCCCTAGGATATCCAGCTGCAGATTCCCACACAGACCCTGGTTTGAGTTACAATTTAATAAATATACTTAAAATTGAAATCATCTTTCCTTTTTGTCCTCCCCATGCTACAGATTCCCACACTGACCCCTCCTTCAAGCCACAATTAATACATAATTTATGTCTGAAATAAAAATCATCTCCTCCTCCTGCCTTACCCTTTCCAGCTGCAGTTTCCCATTGCCATCCCTTCTTTGAGCCATGATTAATACATATGTTTAAAATAAAATAATAAAAAAAGTAATCTCTACCCTCTGCTCCCCAGCTGCAGGCTTCCATTCCTATCTTATCCTCCACTTCCAACCGTCTGAGCTCTCCCAGCACTACCTCCCAGGCACCGAGGGAGCTTCCCCCATCACAGAAGTTAACAGTCACCACCAGTTAACATGTTAACAGTCACCACAACAGTGACCTCCTGGTGAGGAACCTTCCAGAATTTTCTGTTCTCTCCTTTACTGGGGTCTGTGGTGATGCACGCTGATATCAAATGAAGCGTCTGCAAAGATTTCCATTGCAATGACTGCTTGGATAACCCAGGCTGAAGTCTGGCCTTACTGGGTAATTCATAGCACTGTGTTTTGTGACTGACTGGGTGATGTTGTGGAATCAAGAGGGACAAGGATGATAGGCAGTTATCACCTCCTTCCCCTACCACAAACACACATTGTTGCTATGTTCACACATAGTAGAAACACACTATTTTTTGCTCTTCTCCTTCACAGAAGGAATCTTCAACTCTTCAATGAGATGGGAAAGGGCTGCCACTGATGCTGGCAAGAAGAGGTCTTCCTGGAAGACCTTCCTGGAAGGTCTTCCATAACCTTCAGTCTTAAAAGAGCAGGTGGCAGAGATGACTTTCAGAGTGCAAGTTTCCTCCGTTCCCCATTCAGACGGGATCAGGGACTGAAGCTGGTCTCCCAGTTGTTTTGGCATTTGCCTTACCTGATACATGAAGCCCCCTCATGTTACCCGCGTCTTCAGGCTTTTCCCTGCCATCATCTTGAATGGTCTTTTTTTTTTCTTTTCCATAGAGGAAAAGTGAGAAAATTAAAAGGTGGACTGCTAGATGAATCAGTCTTGTCTTGTACATGTTGTATATAATGTTATGCTCCCTTCACCTCGATTTGAGTTTGGGACCTAGAGGTATTGCAATTGTTCAAACCCACAGGATTTGGGGATTTTGCTTGTTTTGCTGATTAAAATAAAATACACTAAAACATTGTGGCAAAATTCTAATTGATGTATCAGTTCCTCTGCCAAGGAATTTATTTTTTCATATATAGATGAAAGAACCATGGTAGTAGCATGTTTGTTTTCTGTTTCAGAAACACACTTTT
>JAVCKT010021737.1:0-12263 GCA_032273925.1 Rhynchotus rufescens
GGGATTTTAGACCACACACACACACACAAAAATTGTCAAAAGTACCTTGATTAGAATAGGCAGAAGCTTGCCTCTTTAGTCTGTGTAGAGCAGGTATGAAACACTCTGTGATTGAGCAAGTGGTTACATCTGTTCTTAGAATCCCAAATGATATTATTAAAAAGAATTAAAGAATAAATTAGCTGGAGAAGACTACAGATAGGGATTGGTGTTTTGCTTCTGTGAAGTATTGATTTTTTGATACTGCTGTTTAGATCAGTAAATTCTCTGCTCTTACAGGCCTTTTTAGATGCAAACATTTTGTTTTAGAAGCTCTACTAATGTAGTATGATTACAGATGCTGTCATTGCCAAAAGATGGATGATGTTCCTGTGGAGCTTTTTCTAAGAGCATCACTCTACTACTGGTACTACACTGTGGCCGTTCTGCTGCTACTCTGACAAATTCTAAATTAAATTGGAGAAAAAAAACCCCAATGATTTCCAATAAATAGTATGAAATTTGTTTCCTATGATAGTAAAAGATGTAGACGTTACAACACAGTTAAATTTATATGCTTGCTGCAATTCAGCAATTCACCTTTAAGGAATGCAAGAGGAAAGTTAGTGATTTTGAATAGACAGTGTTTTATTTTATCGTTTGGAAGCATGCCCATTATTCAGGATCACAGAACTCATGAGCTGATGATCCAAAGGGAGGCTCTTTTACTATTGCATTTCATACCGTGCCTCTATAAATATTTTTTTTTTATTATTATTCTGCACTTTTTGGATTTGTTTTATGGCAGTGGTTATTAATGTTGTATCTCTGACTGTTAAGAGAATTCATAGCTCTGTTAGAAGTCTGAGCTCTGTTTGGGAGATTTGCTTGTGTATGTAGTTTTCGTGCAGTAAACCAGTCTGCTGGACAGGGAGGAGAATATTATGTCTTCGATGGCAGGTATAATTCTGATTACAGTTAGGGGGAATTATATTGTGGCTTCAAACAAAACCAATAGTCTCAAAAGTTTAAATTACTGCATGTGCACACTGTGTCAGCTTTTTGTGTATGATTTCATAGTCTAGATAAAGAATGAGGAAATAGCTATTGCTATTTATTTCTCCCAAAGGGTGAGAATTGGGCATGAAAATCTCACGGTGCCAATTGACTTCTCTTGAAATTTAGTGACTTGCCCAGACATAAGACAAGCTCTGTCTCTAGCTCACCCAAAGCTGCATCTAAAGGAAATCAGCCTTGCTGGTGGCATTGATTTTTTATTGTTATTGAAACCTTTGCAGTTTCATTCCTGCAAATGAGCACACGGAGGCTCCTTTTTTCCCCAACCTTCAGGATTTCTCAGTGGCAGGATAATACAAAAATTCTACAAGATTTTTTTTTGTCTGCCTCTTTGGAGTGTAGTAAAATGACGAAGTACAATGCTGAGAAAGAATGAAAAAAAAGCTAAGGCAGCAAAGACTTTAATTTCTCCAGCAGGACATACTAGCTTGGAGTCCATGGCCTACTGCAAATCATCTCCAGAACACCAAATAATTCAAGGACATTTAGTGAGTAATTGGGTAGATGTTGGTGCAGCAGCTTGATAGTGAGGTCAGACAGAAGCTGGTTTATCCATAAATGTTACAGAAAGAAAAAAAAAGACAATGTTTTTAAATAGTTATCACCCAGGAGATGAGGTGGCTCCTCCTCTAGAGAAGTGACTTGCAGAGCACATTTCTGAGTTTGTTTAAGGCTGTTTCCTCTCACAGAAATCTCCTCTCACTGGAGAAAGGCAGAGAAAGGAAATGTATGCAACGTTTTTCAGACTGTCTTATCTCAAAATTTCATTCTGGAGGTGATGAGGATGCCCTAGGAGAACTTTGCACCTGGCAGCTATGTTTAAAAGTAGAAAAAAAAATCAAAGAAAAAGAAAAGCTATCCTTACAAACCCTATTATCACATTTTAAATCCTCTCTTCTCCAGGCTTATTTTGTCTGCCTTCCAGCTCCTCTTCCTTCCAGGGGAAGGCATATCTCTTTTGACAGAAAGCGCCCAAAACAAGCAGGAATGAAAGCGCCGGTTCTTATGGAAACAACAGACACTGCGGTCTGGACCTGGGCTCTCATGGGAGCTTCATTATTGACTTTAGCTGGGCCAGAATTTCACCCATTGCCTATGTCAAGATTGGCTGGGATTGCTGGCACAGAATCTTTCATCCTAAGGGATGAAATCAGCCTGCCTTTCTACACAAATAACTACATGTCCAAAATGTATGAATAAAACTACAGGGGTCACCAGAAAGACTAATCTTTCAGACGTGCTTAGCATGCCTCATGGTGCTCCCACTGACGCCACGGGAGCGAACCTGAGGAGCAAGCCAAGCACGCTAACATAAGCGCCGCATCTCCGGCTCATGTCGGGTTCCCTTTAAAGTCATCACAGGGCAGCTATTTCTTCACTGTGAGTCTCCACATGCAAGAAGCCAGAGTGGCCCATGAAGGATTTTAAGGTGGTCACCGCAAATTGATTCATGCCAGTGTCTCTAGTGTGAGGATGTGCTACTTCTTGAGCAGCAAGAGAGCGGGGGGAATGAAATGAAGAGGCTGTAAGGCTGCTCGCGGGAGAGCAGCACGCTCACAAGAGCAGATTGGTGTTAATTTAGCTGAGAAAAGGAGCCTCTTCTCTTCCAGTGCTTGAAGATTTGAGATCCCAGCAACAAGTTGGTGAGCTAGGCAAGGGCCAGGAGCAGCAGGGAGAATGTATTTTCTTCAGTGACTGTAGAAGGATGGAGCTAAATTGTGGTAGGTAAGGGAGAAAAAGGAAAAACATATGCAAAAGGAAAGCACAAAAAAAGCAGAAATCCAGGAGAATTACCTGTTCTTTGCGGCCTCAAAAGCCTAAGCGCTGGGAGAAGAGGGCAGGAAATGGCTGCTGTGTTTCACAGAATTAAAAAAGCACTGAAGAAATACTCCCAATCTGGAGTAGGAGTCTTTCAACAGGGTACTGCTAATTCTGCAGCACAGTGTGGCTTTGGACTCATATCTATTCTTATTGGACAGGACTGAAGGATGGCAGGAGCAAGCTACAATTTTGTCTGTAGACATCAGCTAAAGAAAACATGTCCAGTAGCTGTAATTCCACATATGCTTGGAGAAATTAGCTGAATTAGAAAGTTACTGCTAAAAAAAAAAAAAAAAGGAAAAGGGAAAAAAAAAAAGCAAAAAAAAGCTGATCCCTACTGGGTGCACACCAGTTTTCCTGTCTAGTTTCAGCCATATCAACATAGGCTTTAAAATGTAACCAGATGAGTGGCTGGGGGAAGGGACACAAGATTCAAGTGCTCTTTCAGTCTTAAAGCATACATGAAACTATGGTCTAGGAAAGGCCTTTTGTTGTAAAGATCAAAGAATCACAGCCTGAGAAATACTTCTTTTCCTGGACAGCTAGGAATTTGTTATTAAAAACTGCATTAAGCATAACCTTAGCATAACCTTGAAAATGAGTACAGCTACATAGCTGATAACGTGGTATAGCTTTTGGATTTTTAAATACAATATATCATACATATAATAATAATGATAATAATAATAATGATAATAATAATAATAATGATAATATGCTGATTATTAATAACAGTAATACAAATGCAGATGATTTTGAGTCTTTCTGTATTCCGGGGCAATTGCTATTGTGGTTTGTACTGCCAAGCTAGAGATGAAACAAATGGTTACCCAAGTGCTGAGTATTCTTCAGAGAGCGAAAGAACAATTTTCTGAAGGTGAAGAGACAGATAGATTGGTGTGAGGTAAGAGACACCTGCTTCAGCTCTTTTTGTTGATCCAAAGCTTCTGTTGATGCAACACATAAAAGAAGTCCCCTGATGGGATGTGTCAGGAGACAATTTTAATCTTTTTGCTGTTAAGAGAGAGATCCTACTACCAATCCTTCTGGTATGAACTTCATCCAGTGTTTATTGTATGAAGGAACGAGAGGAAGGCAAAGACATCCCTGCACCTCCCTGCAGACATAGTGAGGAGCCCAGGCTAGAATTTAAGATTCAAAATCCTTGCTCTTTTAGAGAAAATACAGAAAAAAAGAGATATGAGTTCAAATTAGTAAGTTCAAAATAATGTCTACACCTTTGAATCTCAAAAGACTCTTAATGCTAATATGGCTATCTGCTGAGTTCAGGGCAGAACAAGATCCAGACACACTTATCTGGACATTCATATCACTGGCTTCATTACATAAGAGAGATTAATTGCTTCCTATGGCTCTCTTCTGAGGAAGACAGTGGTTGTGTTTCCTGCAGTTTCCAAGAGGTTAACTTGCACGCTGATCCGAACTGTTGACTGAAGTGCTGCCTGGTAGGAGGAGAAACACATGCCGAAGTGAGGCATCCATTGTGCATTGTGATTTACTCTCCCCAACTGCAGCAGCCATCAAAAAACAACCGCTACAAAAAAAAGGAACAGAGTTCAGAGCAAAGAAACTCTTTGAACTAGCACCCAGCCCAAAAGCTGTCCATTTTTTTTCTCTGGAGCCATTCTGCCTCTTCTTTTCCAGCTGATGACTGATGAGCTTTTCTTTTTCTTTGTTATTTGTTGTTTTTTCCTTACTTTTTTGCAGCTGCTTCTCCTGTGCTAACAGAAGATTTCTAGGAGAAGGAGAACTGGTGAGAGAGTCCTGCTCCTGCATTGTATGCTGTCTGTGTAGGGCACGCAGGAGACATTGCTGTGGGGTCACCTCTCCCATACATAAAATAAATCAGGACCACCTGCCTGGTTTCCTATGACTATCCTGAAGTGAGGAACTGTGACATTTCCCAGGTGCTTGTTTTTAATTTTCAATGCAATAAATTATCTGGTGAAAAAGTACTTCCAAAGATATTATCACTATCATAGCACGTACTATTAGAATCGTGTGTTAAAATTAATGGAAAGTTTAAATTAAAATGAATAATTGATATTCGCAGCAAAAACCTGAATCAATAAATATCCAAATGATGAAAGAAGACATGCCATGTAATCCCTGTGTTAAATCAGATCGATCTGCATTTCTTTTAAAGAAAAACTGAAATAAGCTTCCTGTGAATGGGCCTAAACTTGAGTTTCACTCACTGCAAATGATTCTGAATGGCAACCAGTCTTGCAAAAGCATGTTTATAGACAATTTTCAAATGGAAAAGGAGGCAAATGCATTAAAAAAGTGTTTACCCTGAAATATTCTCCCAAATGAGGTCTTAGATAAGTTGTTGTCTAGAAATTCAGAATGGTACTTTCTCTTTGTTCCTTCTCTCTCTCTCTCTTTTGTATCATGCCAACTCAAGGAGCAAAACATTGTGCTTTGACCCTGACATGTCAATCTTCTGCTTATCTGTGCAGAATATTACCTCTCAGTCAATGGGCTTTCCTCATTTAAAGTACTCTTTCACTCTCTGGCCAAAGCAAGCCCAAATACGGAGTTAAATTATCTGTGAGTATTTTTGTTTTACCCACTGACCCATACTGCTATGACCATTTGCTAAGGTGATGCCTTACTGGTATTTCTGCTCCAGTAAGTGAGCCCCTCCCAGGCTAAAATACTCTTTATCATTAGAAGAATGAATAAAAAAAAAAAAAAAAAGGCTCTTTGCATTTCAAGAAAGCAGCAGTATGTGCTAGAGTGGTCATCAGTAAGAGAAAATATAACCTTTTTCAGCAGAAGGCATTGTCACAAGATATTTCCGTTCAGTGGAACAATAGAATGATCCAAAGGTGAGCCAGCACCACTCAACTTCTCTGCTGAAAGAGGAGAAAGGTAGTACAAAAATACAGGCAAAAGAAAGGTCCCATAGACTTTTGGTGAGTTGAGCTAGTTTCTTAAGTCAGAGGAACAGAAGAGAAAGCAGAGGAACCCTTGCAGATCATTTAACATCTTGGTCAGTCAGGCTGGTCGTTAATATGCATTTATGGACACTGTTTAATGAGGCAGGATGGCACAAGGAGGCTGTACACAACAGGGTTGAGCTGTTGGGGCTCTTTGGCAGCATCTGTCTACACGTTGCAATGGAAAGGCTGGAGCAGCTTGTGCCAGTCACCTCAGGACAGACATTCCCGGTAGCTCACCTGGGTGAAAAGGAGGTGACGGAAGCAGCACTGCAGCCCTGTTAGCAGGAACGTGAAAGGGCTGCCAGGTTGCTCTGGCTGTTCAGGCAGGCCATGTGCTCCAAGTAACCACCAGCCCTGCCAGAGCAGGTGTAGCCAACGGGAAACACACTGATCATCAGGAAAGCTGAACCTGAAGGAGGTCAGAGCAGCAGTGGGTATGGGGAGGAGTAAGATGCCGCATGGTGGAAGATAGAGGCAGCTCTTCAAGATAAGGGGAATAGTATCCAAATGACACAAGAGGGTTGAGAAGTCTGATTGGAATATGTTAGTCCCCCACTGCTACCCCAAATCCTATACAGGGATCAGAAATAATTTTTTGAAGGTCTGTATCACCTGGTATCACAGGATGCAGCGCAAGCCAAGAACCATCAAAGGAGGAAATAATCTGGTAGGCTCTGAGCTTCAAGAAAGAAAGGTGAAATAAATGGTCTAGGGGCTCCAATCTGCTACATTTTTTGCCTATAGGAACCCTAAGTGGGCTAGGGAATTTCTGTATTCTTTTGACTCATCCAGTACCTTTTCAGGAGCATGAGTATAGGGCATCCTGTTATAACTATAAAGATACTTCATCCATGCTTCAAAATTAGTTGTAGACTTCCATTTAAATTCAGGTCAAATGTCTATGTTGCCCTTACCTTGTGGTCCATGAACTGTATGATATCAGACTCATTTCAATATAGTTGCAAAACTCTGACTTTAATGATGCACCTCTTGCTTTTTCTGATTCTATTATTTGAGCTAACAGGAGGGCAGAAAAACAGCAGTACAAACCAAGCCAGCAACAAACCCTCACACTGAAAACATGTAGTACCCTATTATTTGGAGAGAGACCTTTCAAACAGCAATCTTTTCTTGCTGTGGTCTTCACATGTGTCAAATTTTGAACACCTCTGTTATTTCTGACTGAATACAAGGAACTGGTGACAGTTCGCTGTAGCTTGCTCGTATTCAGCTCAGAATGTCATTGGGAGGCATATTCTGGGATTTATTTCATCTTCCAACACAAAAGCAAAGGCATTTATCAGCTCAGATCAGTTCATTATCCTTTCCTATAAGACAATGCTCGTCTACATAGATCCTGCTTTCCAAAGTCCTGGCCATATTGTACGAAACAATAAACATGGGAGCTATCACTGAAAAGCATCTTTCCTGGCTTTGCCAGAAAGCTTTCTTTCTGGGGAAATATGTGCAGACAGGATGTTCCTCCTTTTCCTTCCCTGTGACCTAAAACCAGCAGCTGTCTGAGGATGAGGGGCCACCCGGGCTATTGTCGTTGCTGTCCAGTTGAGCTTCATAGGTTGTCTAAGAGCAAGTACAATATTTCATAGGTTTCTGCCATCCATACAAATCCTGAATTAATTCTCCCTCTCTATAAATGTTATCACAGTTATATAAAAAAAAAGAAGAAAAAGAAAGAAACAGAAAAGCAACCCCCCTTTTGCTAATTTGTTTACTCATTGACTTTCATGTAACACAGGAAGAGGCAATGTGGTCCCTGAGTCCACTCTTCCAGTATCAGCACATCAGTATTCAGGAGTCCGACTGTTTCTGTTTGCAAAGCTGTGTAGATGAATGCAGTCCAAAATGCAGAACTAGACTTAAACATTAAACAATATTTACTGTAGAATTAAAGGTAAGTCTTGAACAAACAACAAATGAAAATATGAATCTGCAAATTTGAACAAATATAAATATCTGATTTGAATATACTAGGAAAAATAAATTTCCTACAGTTTCTAACCCTGATATTTGCCTGGGTTAACATATACTTCCTCTCCATAGATATGTTTGGAGTTACATACTTTTGTATGGACTTAAAAAGTACATCTTGGAGGCTATATCTTTTTTAAGTTGCAGCATTAGCAGTTACTTACTTGAGTCCTATGTTTTTAAATGCTGTGGCCAAAATACTACAGTGTTGAGGCATAAAATTATGTAACAAGAGTCTGAACTCTTTCCCCTCTGTCCCTCTTCCCCCTTCCTGGCAAGGCACTTTAGCACATGCTAATCTTCATGCATATTCATGAAGTTTAGCAGTGCCCCACAGGATGTGGGCCTGATGTGAAGAATGCTCTGCAATGGCTGTGACGTGAAGTCCGTCAATAAAGCATTATTTTTTCACACTTGCTGAATATTATATCCTCTTGATTTTAGATTGTCTTTTTTACATATAGTGAGCTTTCCTCACTTCAAGGGTATTTTGCTGTATCAGGATGAATAATTGAATTTGGCATAACACACTGGTGTACCAATGACAGAGGAAGGCCATCAGTGATATTTATTTGTGCTGCTAAAGCATTCCCTTGAGCTGGATAGAGGAATTTAGAAAAGACATTTTGTGTTCTAACGTTAAAAATATCTCTCCACCTGGTAGATTTGGAGGTTAGCCCAGGGTAAGAATGGGACCTGTAGGCACTTGAACCTCACCCTGATGGAGCTTAAGGAACATCTTGACAGTGGTGGAAATGAACCCTAGACTGAAAAACAGAGTGGAGAAGAGCAGTTAAGCTAATGCAGTGTCTGTCCAATGTACAGAGCATCGCTGGAGTCAGCTGCATTGCAACTCAGTTTGCTTGTGAAGGCACTGCCAGCCTCTGAAGGGAAAAAAACAACAGCCGTACCACTTTCCTTGGCAGATAGATATTTTGGGAAGAAAGATGAATACATGGAAATATCCTCAGTACTTGAAAGCAGACCTGTCTCCCCAAAACACACTTCACAGGGCATGATGTTCTCTTCTTCAGCAGTTATATAGAGCAAAGGGAATAACTGCACTGTCCCATAGATCATCCCACTATCATTCCATCTCTGGATATATCGGGGCAAATAGGGTACACTCTTTCTACCACTTTTCAAGGGAATGACCTATGTCTCTTATGTGGTCTAAGTATTTCTCTGCAAAGATAATGATGCGTGTCACAAGTCTTTGTCCCTCTTTGTCTTCTCTTTATTTGTAAGAGTGATAGAACTGTCAAAAAAGTCTGGTTCTTCAGTAAACTAATGACATATGACTCCAATTGGCTTTCAGGCTCAGCTTAGGTTGACATGAAATTTTAGTATCCAGTCTATGGATGGATCCCTGGTTTTCCTTAGACAGCAATTGTTATTTTGGATGCCTTTGGCTAGAGTTTGAAATGTAATTGTCATTATGAAGTGCAACTTTACCAGTTCAGATGTGTTTTGCATCTACTTGGGTCAATTCTGAATCTAATTCACAATGGAAAAAGAGGTGGAAGCAGGACGATTATTTAGGAAACTGAAAATACCAAAGGAGCTCTTGGACTCATTGCTTCTCTTCACCATCTTACTGCATGCAAATAACAGCTTTCCTTACAATTTCCATCAGAAAGTATTTGGAACACTCTTTTTGACTTCCTGATTTGAGTGTGTGCTCGACTCTCTGCAAGTGGCTACAGTTACCAAAAGCATTGAAACATAATGCTGTGCCTCAACATGAATATTCAAGTTCTTTCAGGAGGACACCGCTAAGATCATTACAATTGCTAATTATAAAAGTGGTAGCCAAAACTCCCGCTTCCTTCTATTATTCTTACATCCTGCAGATGTCCTGATTTAGCCAACTAATCATCAGATTCTCTTGGGAATCATCTGGTTGTTCAGTTTAAAAAAAAAACGACTTTGAATTTTTAGCGTAGTGTTTCTCATTTTCCCAAATGCTGTGTTTCATTTCTTAAATATTGAATGTGATGTTGCATTTCTTAAGCACAGTGCTAGGCATATGTGCACATGCCTAAAAGGTCCCTGAGCCATATTTTAGTTTCTTTGAAAACAGCACATTTCCCTTTAATCAAAGTAGATATTTCATTGTGCCTTCAATCGTAGCATCACCTGCCCACTCACATCTACAGCAGGTCTTTCAATAGGTATGTCATGGGGGTTTGGTAAAGTTTATTTATATCTGAAAATATTGCTCCTATGTGCGAGCACTTCCAAGAACTGCTCTAACGACTGGGATGCGCTTGTGGGCTGATGTTACTCCATTCGTTGAGATGGTGCCTTGCAAAGTGATATTTTGGGGAATGAGAAGCAGGCTGAATGATCTCCCAGAGTCTTCTGGCTATCCCAGCACTGCCTGTGGGCTGTCAACATATATCGGAATTGCAGCTTGTCTTTTCATAGGCTGTAAATTCTCCCGTAGCTGATGAGAGTTCATGGAGCTGCCACACCATAACCTGTGATGAAAAGCATGTGAAATGAGGAAGGGTCGCCCATTAGGAAACCATAACCCTGAGCTCTGCAAACATGTCAGTGTTGGGTTTGACCTGTTGTCCTTAAAGGCTGTATTTGTAAAGTATTTATGCTGTATTATGTTTGTAATGCAATGGTGGTGTGGTATTCACTGCATGGTATAATCCGACACTGTGAGAACTCATATCCTTTGAAAAGCCCACTAACGGAGAATGGGAATAGAGATAATTGCATGAGTTGGCAGAACTAACCCATCAGATCACAATAGCAAATTTGGCCACAGAATTGATTAGCAGCATGAGAGACTCTTCTGTAGCTGCACAAAATCCACTCTTTTTTCCTGCTCTCTTTCCAGTAAGCCAGCGGAGCTCCATGTTTGCAGCAGACTCCACAGATTATTTTCTGTGCCTAAGTTATCATGGAGGAGGAGGCCATAAAAGTGTGGAAGCTGTGGGTTTATTTCTTGCCTGCGGATTAATGTCTCTAAGGATAAATATTCTGTCTCTGCCTTGCCCATGAGCAGATCTCTACATTATATTACCACTGAGAATTTGAGTCTCAAACTGTATGTGCAGGGATGCAAAGAACAGATCTTACTGTGTTTATGTCATTTGCTGATTTTTCAGTCAAATCTGAAACTACTGGTGGGTCACCTTCCCAAAGCACTGTAGCTCAGTGTTGAAAATCCAGCCCAAGGGATATGAGACAGGCTCTTCAAAAGTGATAGCCAAAGTGATGAGGAGAAGCATGAAAATGGAAGAGCAATGTGAAAAGTGAGATAGGTGGATAAAGTGGGTGATAAAAGGGGTAGGGAGGAGGGAAATGAAAGAGAGGAGTAGCAGCTAATGAACCTTGAAAAAATCTCACACAAAGATGATTTTAGGAAACCCAAAGATGCCAGTCAGTCCTATTTGTTTATTATTTCATCTGTGGATGAGTCCAGAGGAAAATGTATATATGTTGCAGATATGGTGCTTTTCTGAAATTCAAATTACTGAGCTATTAGGAGATTTACTCTCACACCTCACTTAGGACTGTGTGATTTATGACTCTATGTTAGAGAGCAGGTACTGAACTCCAGAAGGAGTTTCCCATTGCTAGTGCCTTCTACCGCATGCCATGATTTGCATCAGAGTGAAGCACTCTCTTTGGGATCCAGCAACAGCAGCTACCATCTGCTTTACTATAGAGTAGATCCTCACATAAAGCAACAGTGCTCAATGCTATCAGCATCCTCCTGTGCAAATTCATCCAGCAAGGTTGTGGTAAAATCAGCCAGGTTTTATGCCTGAACCTCACAGTCACATGGTGCACCAAGGCCTCGTGTCCCAGGGGACATGGAGGACTGACGTTAAAGGCTGAGCAAAATTCCTCACAGAGACTCAAAGTTCATTTTATTCGTAAGCGCTAAGGGTTTAAAATGGAAGAATGGGCAAGAGATGGGCACATATCATGCTGTATGAACTACAGCATGCTCATACATATATTAAAGAGCATATAAGCAGCTCATAGATTTTGTGCAACATTTCACATCTGTGCTGTGTAAAATCAGATCCTTAGATGTCTCTTTTAATCATTAGCCCAGATTCTTCCCTTGGTTATTTGACGGAAACCCAAATATTCTCCCACGTGTTTCTAGGGGGGAAATCTATGCTGCTTATGTTTGGGAACCTCTTTTTGGATATAAACGCAGACTTGGAAAAGTCTTTCCTTGCTTTGTGAACTTAACTTTTTCCCCCTCTTGAAAACACTGAATAAAGTGAATAAACTTGGCTGTACATTAAAGCTTATTTAGAAAACACACACAAAAGATTTTGTATAGCTCAAATACAAGAAAAATGTGTTCACATGTCATTGATCACAGTAGTCCGAGATTAGAAAACCTAGCAAGAAATGGAAAGATTAAGAACATGCTCTCGTGAAAACTTT
>JAVCKT010021737.1:25788-39389 GCA_032273925.1 Rhynchotus rufescens
ATGGACTTGGACATGCATTGTTTATTTAAGATTTAGAGCTTAAAGAAATAAAACACTAGCTCTTTCAAAAGCATTAACACTACTATTCTTTTCATTACATTTCTCTTACTTTTGGTCAAAATGTAATGCAGAAGTAGCTTTGCTTTTTATAAATCATAAAGCTAGCGGAAACATGTCCATGGATTTCCTGCTAGAACCACAGAGATAAAACAAAGAAAACAAAGACAAGCCTGAGAAAAAAAAAAAGCCCCCAGAAATGCAGATTTTGTTGCATTGTGCTGGCATGTAAGAAGAATATCCTGAAGTAAACTGGCAATATTGGGCTGATATTTTTAAATATGTCCTGAAAGGCATCCCTCAATATCCTCTGTGCTGAGTATCCCTGGCTGGGTGTCCTCGCACCAAATTAGGGGGACCTAGAGGTGCATCAGGTGGCACGGGTACCATTCAGAGTCAGTGCAACCAGCAGAAGAAATGGGCTCATGGGAACCTCATGAAGTTCAAAGGCAAATGCAAAATCCTGCCTACTGATATCCCACTGATAGAGTAACTGCACAGTGCAGCTTGGCACTCTTTTGCAGCTCTGCCAAAAGGGACCAAGGGGACAAAAACTAAACAACAAATTGTACAGGAGTCAGCAATGCACTCTTGTAGCAATGGAGTTTGACCATGTATTGCACTGTTTTAGGAGAAGCAGAGCCAGAAGGTTAGGGAGAAGGATAATTCTACTTAGCATTGGAGAGGCTGTTTCTGCATTAGGACGTTACATTTAGGGCCATCCAGTTCTGCAAAGAAAAACTGCCATCAATTGAGCAGAGGGTCACTGAGGTGCTGAGGACAGGGAGGAAGATTTTGCCTGGAGTGGAAGTCAAAAGGAAATCCAAATGCTATCTTCCACTACCTGAGGAAAGATTATAGAGAATGGAAGCCAATTCCTTCTCAGAGGCATCCAGTGAAAAGACAAGAGGCAATGACAACTTGCATCAGCATAAATATGGACTGAATAAAAAAGAAATGCTCCAGCGAAAGTGTCTAAAGCCAGAGGAAGTGCCCAGAATGTATGTGGGATGTCCATCACTGTAGATTTTTGAAACTTCAGAGGTAAAAGCCATGAGCAATCCTTATCTGACTTTGAAATCACCTCCACTCTGAGAAGGCATTTGCACTAGATGGCCTCCAAAAGTCCCCTCCAATCTAATCTTTCTATGATAGTATGATTCTTTGAAATGATTTATTAACCTGAGAAGTTTGATTCTCCAGAGTGAAAAATAAAGCAAAAGGTTACAAAGTCCTGTAGAACTGAGCAGAACTAATTTGAATTAGGAAACTGTTTCTATATCACTTATCTGAACTCCTGGTTTCTATTCATATACCTTCTTTTGCTAAATCAAGCAGTTCCAAGGGCTAGCAGCCAAAGATCTAGATCCCAAAAAGAAGCATAATGCAACAATACAGAACATTGCTATTGCTAAGACTTAGGTTCCTGTACCAGCAGTGAGACTCAGAGTTAATGTAAGAGAGATTTTTATTCCCAGGCATGGCTTCATGGTTCTCCTTCCTTGCTGTGGGTTATTTGTAGCTCAGTGCATTGAAACCATACTCCTGAAAGGCAGACAAAGTGCAGCTTCCTCTATGTCTCAGGTACCTTTGTAGCATATGATACTGGACTGTCCTAGGGAGGACACCACGTCTAACATGCTATGCACCGATTCCTAACACTGATTAAATGCTATGTCTGAGTGCAGCTTTGCATCCTGACCCCACATGAGGGGAAGAATTTGTGCCCTAATTCCAGCCTAATATTTGGAATACGGTAAGGATCTACCTCTAGGTTCTTAGTGGAATGAATGTAGAGATGTGGTCACTCAGAAAAGAGTGATGCATGCCTGGATATAGAGCAGAGCTTTGCGAGTAGAGCTATGACTTGAGTCTTGACATGGACAGTGAGAGTGTATATATCCCTGCCCTAACCCGGGATTTGCAGCCTGCCACCATCCCCAGAAAGCTGGCATTAAAACCAAACAGATAGGCAAGGTGGAGGACGCTCTCCTCAGTGCAGCTGTACACCTTAGCACGGAGGTCAGTGAGCTCAAGGTGGAAGAAAAAGATACTTTCTCAACAGCAACCTCTCTGAAACCTGAGGAGCATCATATGTCTTAAGAAGTGCCCTAACTGACAGCCTACAGGCTGTCAAGGGAGTGCGGGAACAGGAAAGATTCCCACTTCTGCTGAGAGAGTTGCTCTACTGCTCAGAAAATAACACAGGTTTCTTCAGGAAAGGGAAGGGGAGGGAGAAAAGTGAGTTTAGTCTCACCTCAAAAGCTCATGTTCTGCAGAGACAATAAAGGCTGGTGGTATGGTCCCAACCAGTTTTCCACTGGGTAATTGCTTATGCAAAGACTTGTATACAAGCCAGAGAGCATTAGAGATCTGTTTTAACAACCATGTTCACAGAAACCTACACAGTCCAGCCCAAGTATGTGGGTAGCAAGTAGGGGCCCAGCAGCCCCATTCACACCAGTCCCATGGCTCTGTTGCCTTCTGTATTTTCACGGGAGGCAAGAGAAGGAGCTCATTCATTCCACAGGTACCGCCAATCTTTTTCTTCAGGAGTGCTTCTTGAGGTGCATTCCCCAGTGCGGGGCACAAAAGAAGCTACAGTGCTGATCGGAAATACGAATTGTGACTGTGCTACTGAAAAGCAGTGCAAGAGGTAGCACTTTATATTCCCAATATAAGGAATAAAATATGTGCTTGAGTATTGGTTTGTGCTGGTACTCTGCTGCCTGTGCCACTGAGTAATTCAATGCTGCTTTGTTGTCCTCTATTCTAGCAATGACAGTGTAAGTCAGAGATGCTTTTTCTTCATAAGGTGAGAGATTTAGCTATGGAAGTCTCTGATAACTACATCCAGTGCATTTCTTTTTTTTTTCATGTTGACTAAAATATATTTTGATTCCACTTTATACAGCATATTTACTTGTGCATCAAACAGAACAGAGAAATATGCCCAGTGTTACCAGACGCTTGATCTACCAGTACCCTGTGGCCTTAGTAATAAGTTATTTCAGATTTATAATGCCAAATCTATGCTTGCTTTGACTACACAAATAATACTATGTAAACTGTCTTGTCCTTCTGCAAGAGGTCATTCCTATCAAATATTCTATGTGCTTGTTAGAAATTCAGAAAGATTTATTAATTCAAAAAAACTCAGAATCCAGAATGTTAAACAATTAATTGATTTGCAGTGGATGATCCAAGATGGTTGCTTAAGACGCAGGAGTGACATCCATGCAGTCTGAAATTTGCATTTTCATGAAAGCATGTCCTTACTTTCTGACTTTTATCAAATCTGCTTATGTTCTTCAAAGCATGATATACCATATTTTTTCCTTCATGGAGGTAAAAGCCTGGGCCTATCAAAAGAGGCAAAATGCAAATTAAGATGTACAAGCATTTATCTGTAAAACTATCTTCACCAATGGACTTTAATTTCTAGCTGTCCCAGATATTGTGACAGCTTCAATCAAGGTGAAAGTTTGTTGTTTCTTTTCAATTTATAAAAGCTGCATTTACATTATAAAGTCAAAGATAACCCTTGTGAGCTAAGGTAAATACATAGACAGTGCTCACTTTTCTTCTTATTAGAATCTGGAAGCTTATTATGGAAAATGTAGATTGTATGGTTCAGTATTTCAGATTGTCAACAATATCTGTATTATTTCTATATCATAAGTTTTTATTTCATACATGTGTGTATATACATATACATATGTCTTTATGTAAAGAGCATTGCTAACTTCAATCTTATATCACAAACGCTAATCCATACAGTGAGACAATTACATTACAGGAGTTAAATATGTAGGGGCATAGAACTGTTCCCATTGTAGTCAATAGCAATTTAGCCATTAACTTAAATGAAAGCAAGATTAGACCTCTATTCTAACACAAGAAAATGCATTTATGTAGTTCCAGTTAATGGCAATTCTAAGATAAAAATAATGGGTCAAACCATTCATTATGGTTACCATGCTATGAGAGAAAGAAAAACCAACAAAACAAAAAAACTTCATCAGTAGTAATGTTGTCTAAAAAGCTAATCCTGCAAGAGTAGCATCCTCTATGACCGATTTTGGAGCATTTAGAATATCTAGAAAATGAAAAATTGCTTCATCTTGGATGTAAAATTCAACTTTGATTTCATTCTAAACTGTAGTTACTAGGGGCTCACCTTCGTCAGACCTCAGAGATCTGCAGGCTCCTGGGGACTTGTGCCCAGCATGTGCAGAGCTTGATGTGGCAGATGGACTCTGAAAATACCAGCTCTCATTTGCTAGAGCGGGCTCCCTACCCAACGTGGAGTATTCACTTGTTCTCCTTAAAAATAGACATTAGACATTATGCTACTTCTTTTCCATTTCTAAAATACTTCAGGTTGAAAGCTCTCATCTTGGATCTCAGAAGCTGTGCTTCAATTCGCTCAGTATCTGGATGAAGGATGAACTGGCTGAGCTACTAAGCTACCATGAAACTCCCTCTCCCCATGATGTGGAAGCAATATTATTACACAGAAAAAGAACTGTAGAAGAAGAAGACCCCAAGCAGGCACAGAAGAAATCAAATGTGCATGCAAAAGCACCTGGGTAGTCACCTGCTAGAGGATACGCAGCCCGTCTTCCAGAGGCTTCTGATGTATTTTAGCCAATGACTCCCAGGAGCGTTTCCCGTGAAACACTTGTTCAAAATGCATCCAAAAAAAAAAAAAGAAAAAAAAAGAAAAAGGCTCCACCAGCACCCCAACACAAAGCTGCTAGGGCTCTCCCATTTCATTTTTCCTTAGCTATTCCATGCAATCAGCTCAAAACAAGTCTATGCAGAACAGTTTGTGGAAGTGTAAAGTTAGATTTCATTTTTCACAGCTATAAGAGAGGAATGGACTTGCACCTATACTCTGACTTCTGCATGATGTTACATTTTCTGATCACATCAGGGCTTTTCACAATTTGAATACAGGTTTGTGGCTCATCTCTGTGTGAAATAAACCTGTACAACTCTTCTCTTAATTACTGGTAGAATTTGCTAGCTTCCTAGGAAAGGAGCTGTAGGCATAAAAAAAGGCTGGGAACTACCAGGAAGCAGACAAGTGCTGGCAGAGTTGGGAGGCAAATGTGGATTTCCAGCTTTGTGCAGGTCCCCAGCAGCTGTGAGTGAGGCATTTTGTATTTTTGCAGAACATCACCTCTTTGCCATGCTAAAGATGAGGTGGTCTAATCAGCCAATAGAAAGAAAGTCTGGTAAAATCCAGTATTCCTAAGAGGAAAGAAAATGTCAGTATTCCCTGCCACAAGAAAAGCTTGAGGTAAGTAAGAACCACACTGACCTTTTACTGTCTTTGGAACCAAACTTTAGCAAAATCTCTCATTTTTCTTTTTTTTCCCCATGCTTGAAAATACCTCTTTTATTCTTTTCTTATGGACATTGCTGAAGAAATGAGTGGGTAGTGATATATTCAAAGCATATCTCATCATGTCTAATTGTCTATATAAAGAAAACAAATAGCCTCCTTCTTCAAAAATACATAACGCATTAGTAATAAATTATTATTTTATTAATAGGCCTGACTTTGGCTAAGAGGAAAAAAAACAATTTTGTTCTGGAAGCTAATCAGGATCCAATTTTTCCAAACGTTACAGAGAACAATTGTCAGTCAGCTGCGTAAAGCATCCATCAATCACTTGGTTTAATAGAAACAGTGTCATTATAATAAGATATTGTTAAAGAATACTTGTCTCATAGTTTGAAAAAACATGCCTGTGACTTTATTTTGTAACTGCCCATGATTTGTCTTGAGCTTTTTTAATTTCAGAAATGGAGGTCCTTCTCTTATGACAGTCCTAACCAATTGACATTATCTCTTAATTATTTTTGCAATATATTCATTGCAGAATTTGCTCAAGTAAAGAGTTATTGTTTAATTTCTATGATGGATATGCTCATTTCATAAGTATTAGATTAGTGGAGAGTACACAATTTATATTAACATGCGTATGTCATTAAAGAATACATTGTTTTCCATCTGTCTTCAAACAAGAGCAAGGCTACGAGATGCTGGCCTTGCTTTTGCAATATCTACTCATGCATTTCCACAACATCAGAAGCTGGGCATTCTCCACAAGTAGTGCAGATATAGGCTCAGTTATTGAAGCAGGATTTAGCATCTAATTTCAAAATAGTGATTGTGAACTGAACACTCAACTCTCCCTTCATTCTGGAGGCACTTCCACCAAGTATCTTCTCTTTGCCCTGAAGTACTGAGAGGCTGTGGCCCACAGAACAGCAGCACTGAGGCCACCTGAGAGAGACCCAACTTCTAGGATATCATATCTGCCACAAATGCTACGATCTTTTCAGTACTTTTCCACCACTTTCACAGGAAGAGGTAAAAATAGGGATGAACAATCACAACCTGGGGGGAAGGTTTCCTCCTTCTCATACAAATACCAAGTATGTATCAGCATCTACACCTCATTTTCCTGCCGTATTCAGAAAAAAAAAATGCGATCTGTGTTCTCTCACACAGAAGAAATCGGCACCCCTACCCTCAGAGAGGGGAAATGGGCTGAGGGATCCAGCAAGGTGTCAGATCTTGCTGGTAACTTTGTTTTAGACGATGGGGCCTGAGCTGGGGGTGGGATCCAGACACTTCTGTGTGCCTGGGATTTCCTATAAAGTGATGATGAGCAGATCCTGTTGCCCTCATGGGACACATACCTCCCTGATTAGCAGCTCTGTACTCTCTTTTTGTGCTGTGTAAGGATGTTTGTTTCCATGCTGATGTCCAGGCACCCAAAGATTAGACATTATGGCACCAAGCCTATGCTCTTTAAGGACATAGTCCTATCTGGGTTGGCATTTTCCAAGACAGACACAAAGCAAACCCTTCATTACTTTTTTAATGACTAAATCTTCAGCAAGTTTTCGATTGCCCTGATGCTGACTGATTTATGTGAAAGCTTTCAGCCGCTTTCTGGGCAGAACTGCATTGAAAAGCTTGTGCTTATGCAGCTAGTGGTAAATAAACAAGTATCTGTCTAATTAAAATACATCTAGGAAAGTCTAAACTAATTTAACATCTCAATGACTGATAATAAAAGGGTGAAGGAAAACCAGAAACATTAGCCTTTTAAAAAATCATTTGGTATAAGAATTGTAAATTGAATGGAGATAAGCATCAAGGCATCCTGCATGACAATCCAAATGAAAAAAATTCCTGAGACAAAGTTGTGGAGAGAGATAAAAGTCTGTGCGTATTGTAAGTAAAGAGATGTGGCAGAAACGTGCTCAGCTTCCCCAACATACTATTAACATCGAAGAAAAACACTACTGAAATGTTACAAACTAATTAAACCAGGCGTACAAGGGAACCAATGGGAATAAATTATTATGCAAATACAAGGCAAACTACATAAAGCAACTGCGAGGAGTCCAAGTGGTTTTAAGCAAAGAGTGGGGTGAATCTCTGTGCTCCCGCTGCATGGGGAAGTGGCACTTACAGGGAGCCCCAGTGGTACCCCAACCCTGCAGCACCGTGGCTGGGTGGGAATGAGCCCAAGTACCTGAAATGGTGTAAAATCCTGTCGAAGGGAGGAAGAGTAAGAAGGAAAAATGTACCTGGAACTTCTTACAAAGGAAAAGGATCCTGATGCGGGACTCCTAAAGCAACAGTGCCATCTGCCGCGTGTTCTCTCTTGGCAGAAAGCTGATTTTAGCTCTCTCCTGGTCTGGTGCGGTGAGGATGGCAAATCTGATAAGCATCCATGTAACACTAAGCTTAGGAGAACAGGATCAACCTCAGCAATTTCCTGGCCCAGCCACTGGAGCCTTATGCCTACAAAGGTACATGCCTAACAAAGTGAACCAATAATATACAAAAACTCAAAATTTCTGAAGTGTCTTCATTAAAGATAATGCTTGTTAAAAAAAAAAAAAAAAAAAAAAACTTTATTTTTTTTTAACTGTGGGCCCAATAGGATCTCACACTCAGACACCTAGTGAAGGATCGGTCTGCTCTAAAGCCATCCTACAGCATGACACGTGAGTGTGAAAGCCACCAGACAGTTGCTGTCCAGTCCCTTTGGTAAGCTATGCTCCTGCTACCTTACAAAAGGGCTTCCTGTTACTTGTAGAAATGTGGTGCCTATTTCAATCCATATTTTTAATGCACAGTCCTTTTCAAAGTGTTCATTACATCTCTGAATGCCTTTGTACATTATATTATCTGAAGCAACTACAACAGAAGAGTCTAATCAATATTATGAATTTTTATAATGCCTTTCATCAGGAGCTCTTAAAACTCATTTATAAAGATTGAACCTGACAAAACTCATAAAATTCAGTTTTAATTTCTCTACACAAAATCCTAGCAGGTTTGAAGCTCTAATTCACATATCCATGTTTATCCATCTATTATTTTACCCTTTAGATCAACATCTTTACATTTTTAAGAGTTTCCTCCAAGACATATGCAGGATGGAGTAGGAACAGCACTTGTGTGATTCCCTGTCCTATGAACTCCTTTCCGATGCTCAGCTCACTTACATCGTAAGAACATTTGGAGAGTGAATAGTCTAATGCTTTTAACTCAAATTGTATTACATTTGACAACCCTGTGAAAAGATCCTCATTATGACGAGATCCTTCTTTAAAGGGAAACCACTCTTGGGGAATCCCTCTTTAAAAGGAAGCATAGGAGACTATACGGAGATTATTCTTGACATCCTCCAGAAGCTACTCATTTTCCTTATTAGATAATTGCTCAGACACATATTCTTTCGCACATGTGAAAATCTGTGGCATGCAGAAGCTGTATGATTTGTCCGCTGTTGAACTCTGTTTTTACGCTAGTTTTCAGACTTCCAAACTATCCTCTATGTCCTCTGCTACCACCGCTAGACTCATTAATGAAGTCTGGAGGCTACATTTTTGGAACTGCAGAATTTGGGATTCCGGGGCAATAGATGCTCTATGATTCAGAGAGACTTCATATTGCAGACCTCATCTTTGCAGTCAAGGGTCTTAAATTTGAATTTCAGAAAGAGATCTAACTTGTGCCAAAGCCTTTGTAATGCAGAGAATTGAGCTTGAAGAACTGATCAACTTTCAAATACTGAATCCATGACTCTATTGGTAAGGAATGAACTCAGTCTGTCACTAAGGTAACTAAATATGTGACTATGTATACAGCTCCAATAGGGGCTGTATACATGATGCCTCCATCAAGGGCATCTCGTGACTTTCTTTTGGGTAACGATTTCTTTGATAATTTCTCTATATGGGTTTTTTTTTTCCCTGGCTTTTTGGAACTTACGTAATTTTTTTATTGGAAGGATTATAAGACTTGGAGCTGCACAATAATTATTAACCTGACTCTTACATTTTAAGATCTACACCTCTGAAAGAAGGTGTAGATTCTACCTCTTGGTAGAAGGCACTTTAGGTAGTTTGGATTTATTATAAACCAAAATAATCTATATTGTTTCCCACTCACAAAATTGTATTCTGCAAGTTTGTTAGAATCAACTCAGAGTTGACTGAGACTCTTAATTGAAAAGATGAGTGACATTTGTACTGAGATAAGAAAAATCTGTTGATCTGATACTCATTACAAATCAAATGTATTCATTTTGGAATTCAATCATCTACCATGTTTAAGCTAGTTAGTAGGACTTTCAAAATGGAGAGTGGAGTCTTTGTTCCTTAAAAATAGATTTAACAAGATTATCTGTTAAAAATAAGAGATACTCCTTTTGAGCAAATTCAGCCAACAAATACTTATAATCAAAGCATGATAACAAGTTCCCATTATTTGGTTATAGGCCTCTGTTGGCTGAGGTCCCGCAGTGGGAATTTTTGAGAGAGTTCTTTGTACTCAAGAGCTTAATCAAAAACAAGACTCAGCTCTGTATTTTCCTCCACAAAGTCAATGGATTGAACTCATCAAAGTCATAGGGATAAATTTAGCTCAATGTGTCTTTGTTAAAAGATTTATAACGCAAATGGTGGCTATTCACAAAGGAAGTAGCAGAGTCTGTAGCTGGATTTGTTTGTTTGTCACCTCAATCAGCAGCTGGAAGGTATCTCCAGAAAGAAGTACAATACAGTATATGGTGTTTTTTTAAGTTGGAAAACTCCCATCCAGCAATTGTGTAAGCTCTTGGCTGCCCAACTCTGTCAAAATTATGGACACTTTTGTGCAATATCAACAATATCTGTTAGCAATTCCTCCCTGCTTGGGCTAAAATTTTGTGAGCACTATTACAGCTACCCCAGTTGCTGATGTTTTCTGTGAGCAATGAGTTAAATCCCTAACACAGACTAACACAGGCTGAGGTGGTGAACAGTTCTTGGCTTCCGGCTTTACAAACACCTTTGACTGAAATCAGAAAGTATAACAGTCTGAGGGCATATTAATGAGCAGCTACTTCCTAATGGGAATGGTTATTTCAGCATTTCTTCTCTTTGTTTTGTTTCCTGATGCTATCCTGAGCAGTGACACCGAGGTACATGAGCAGCTTGAAGATGACTGTAGCAGCAAAGGTGTCTAAAACAGCCTGGAGGACTTGGGGTACAGAAACAAAAAGCCCAACCTTGAAATGACAGCTCGCTTTCATCTGAAGCTGGGGTTAGGAATATATCATTTACTGTTATACCTTTAAACAGAAATGGTGGCATAATGGACCAACCATTCTGCTATGATTCTGCAGCTATAAAAGTGCATAAACCAAAAGGTCCACAGGAATCAGTCTTTAAAAGTTAGCTTTCATTTCTGCTCAGATACTGAAGTATAATGGGAAGTCAGAAATGGACATCTACAGTGGTGTGTTTAACCTATGGGAGTCTTTCTCAAATAGGAAGGGCTGGGTACATTATGTCAGGAATTATGTACAGTATTAATGATATATTAGACAGGAGATAATAAGTCTTTCTGGAATTCCTAAATGTATTACTTGTTAATTTAGGAGGTACCTTGGGTGAAACTGATGAGGTGGTACTAATTTAAAAGATATTGTGAGTAACTCAATTTGCTGGAGGGCCGAAATGTAAATTCCATTGTCCACCAGGGAAAACAGAAATGCTGCTTCTATTAAGTCTCTGATCTGTCCTTCACTCGCCACGGGGAATAGCATAATTTAGAGGGCTGCCTTCCAGGGTGTTGAACAACCACGAAATGCCTCGCCAGTGAGTGCTCTAGATTAAAAAAAAAGTGAACATTTGTACATCACCAGAGAGATTATTATATCTTGCCTAATATTTCATATATTTGACATCAAACTACCAGCTAAGCACTATGAGGTATTAAAATTCCCTTCTAGTCATATCATTTGACCACTTTTATGTAATGAGGCTCTAACTACATTTGTTCTGTAATATTGTACAGCAGTTTCATTTGTATTTCATAGTGTTGGGTTGCAAAGTGATATTAAACCGATTGCGACTAGTCAGTTCTAATCTCCTGCGGCGTGTGCTAAGGATCAAGAAGCGGCCGTCAAGAAGAGGAGTTTTTGCCCCCCAAAAAAGTGTCCCAAGCCTAGAAGTGGAGCAGCGTGGAGCAGTGGAACAGGCTGCACCTGCAGGTGCCAGCAGCCAGCTGGAACCCTTCCTCCTCCAACCCCGTTCGATGCCAGAACCAGTGAGCTGCCCTGGGATAAATGGCAACGGATCTTTTAACACACCACTGTGTCTGTGCTGGACTCAGCCGCTGTCATTTTTGCATGCCTCGAATCCCCACTGAATTCAGTATATCCTGAAGCTAGACTCCTTTTCTTATCCTACCTTTGACTTCCTGACCCAAAGCCAGAGTGAATTTGTCTGTGCACAGTGTGATGGTTACTGCTCTGTATTTACCTGCCCACCACTGTTTCCAGACCAGAAGTGCCCCATCCATCTCGAAGGACTAAAACCAGAGATGGGAAGTGGAATTACACAGGTTAAAGGCAGAGAGGTGCATGTACTTCTACAGCAAGAATAAAGACATATACCCAAATCACACTTTCTACAGCATATCGTAAAACCTGTGATCAGTCAAGAGAGTTCATTCCTGGATTTATGTTTCTAAATCAGCATGACCAGAGGGATGCTGATATTCCTCATTTCTAAAACAAAGGTATCAGAGGCAGGGAATTTATCTCAGGCTTCACTGGGAAGAGACTTCCACAGGTGAAGGCTTCTTGTTTGCTGCGCTGGAACCCACTGGAGCCTCTATCCAAAGTCTTTACCACCTGCAATGGCCCTTCAGTATTTGGGTAACTTAAATGTCCACTTGGAATTGTACTAGAGACTGAGTATTTGAGTTACATGGGCCCCAGAGTGGAAAGCATATTCTGCTCCTTAAGCTAATAGCTGTTTCCTGGGACTTGTTAGCCATTTTTCACTTCTTCTACTTGCTATTTTACTTTTTGTGGTTGTTGTTATCCTCCAGTGAACTGTTGTGTAGCTGACCAAGACATGTCTCTGTTAATGACTGACTTGTTTTGGAGAGCGAATTCAGGAAAGAAGGGTTGAACTAACATCAGTCAAGCAGTCAACATGAATTATAAATGTCAAAGATTGTTAAAGAAGGAAAATAAAACAAAAGGCGTGGGGAGATGAAGAGTAGAGGAAAAGAGAAAGACAGCAGAACTAATGGGAAAACAGATGACTATCATAAAAGAAACTATACATTAGATGTCTTGAGCTTTTACTAAAGTTACTGGATGTCTAGCAACATCCTCTAAGCTGGCAGGTTTTTTTTCCTTCCACTTAGGATTTATCCGACATTTTCAAATATATTGTTGCCAGTATGGACAGAGTCTGGCAAATTTAGAGCATTTCTGCTGGGTATTTGCTGTTGGAATATTGCAGACAAGCCAGGTCAAACTCAGAACAGCAAATTGCTGTTCTGGGGAGCGGATGAGAGAGGGAAATTGTTGCAGAAATCCCAGCATAGTGACTCATCACCCTGAGATGACTGGCAAACGAAAAGCCGTGCTTATCTTTATCCAAATCTAGACTACACTAAGTTGATGTAAATGTAAAAATGACTTACCCAGAGGAGCCATTAGCTTCATAGGCAAGTCTTGAAATGTCACAGCTTTGTAATACATTAGCCTACATAAAGCACATTAAATGTCCTCTCTAAAGGATACTTGATACACCAGAAAGAATCCAGAGTCTCTGGTGAGTTTCCACATATTCCCTGACAGTGGGCCCTTGGGACATTCTGGATTAACTTTGACACCCATGCACTCTAGTGTCTATATTCTTGGCTAAGGAAGATGAAATATGTTATCTGTTGTTAATTCCTACACAACTGAATATTTTTGAGAAAAAGTGAGACATAAATGAAATCTATTCCTGATCTGGGCTTTGCAAAACCAAAGATTTCCTAAGCCAACTACAAGTGCTTTTTTGCTGTCTGGCCTACAAGCCCTGGGGTATCATTTAAAGCAGCAGATCAATGTAAGCACCACTTCTATGTTTGCCCTCCAAGTAGAACTAGAAAATGAAGTACCTGAAGTCTGTGAGATGCTGACTTTATGTCTCCACACAGCACGAAA
>JAVCKT010021738.1:2549-22432 GCA_032273925.1 Rhynchotus rufescens
CTCTCTGTGCTTGATGTTTTATTTTGGTATTTACCCCTCTCTCAAAAGGGGGAATGCCTGTTTGCATCCTGCATCTTGTTCTATGCTGGTGACTCTTTAGCACTTGAGTGTGTCACAACTACAGATGGCTTTGCCCTCTTTCTGGTCATGTTGCTAGCGTACTTCTATAAAATGCTTATACATTGTGTCTGTCTACTGTTTTAGTGCTACAAAAGCAAAGGATAGGAATTATATCTTGTTTAGTGATTGGTGTTTGATAGGTGACATTGGCCTCGGCTTTAGCTACATTTCTTTGGATGTTTACAAGTTAAAAATTAAATTTAAATAGTCATCTGGGCTCCCCTCGTCACCCATATCACCCAACAGGGTGATTCATCCCATCCAAAAATAGGTATTTCAGATGGATGAATGATTCATCCTCCAGAAATACCACAAACAGGGAGACTCAGTGACTATTATAGGTTAATCAACTGCAGTGGATGTAAAGATTCCTATCCTTGTGGCACTGTCAACCTTTCTACTACGTGAGGTGCTTGCCTCTGCAGGCAGTAGGGAGGACACTTCGCTTTTCAGTGCTGCAAGGGTGGATCTTCATATACACACATCATTACAGATTTGGAATTGTGGCATTTCAGATAAACTCAACATAATTTGTGGATAGAAATACTCTCTAGGTTCCTTGCTACCTTACCACTTTCCTGATTATTCTAAGACAGTATTTGTTTCTGTTTCCTATATGTTCTTTAAGCTTTCAATACAAGTTTGAAGTCTTAGTAGACCAACTTTTTTGAAATGAAAGAAAGGATGAAAAGAGGAGAATACAAAAGATAATTTAATCTCCAACAAATTCTGTACAGCTTTTAGGCTTTGTAAAAGTTGTTATGGTAACTGATGCTAGATATGAATTGTAATACTAATGCGTACTTTTGATCATAAACCTTTGGTTCAAGGGCTGTGACACTTTGTATAACCTATGACCACATTTGGGAATTCTGTATAATCAATAAAAGACAAAATGGTTTGTCAGCTGATTTTAATCATGACTCTCAAGCAAACTCTTTTTGCTTAGAAAAGCTATGACCTTACATCTAGAATATATATGTACATCTGGAATAGAGGACATCCCAGTAATAGTGGTCTGATCATGCACTGAAGAAAGCATTGTCCTTAGATGTAGATCCTTTAAATTCCTTTAGACCTATGGCTATAAAGAACTGGATTCTGTGTATCTAGATCTTGCTCTGAAATAGGATAGGTTGGAGATTGTGCCTTGATCCCACAGTTGAGACACATATTCCAAAACTATCTTTCAGTCATTTGAGGTCACACCTTTTATATGGCGTGGAATTGATGGTGGTGTGGAGACACACGAAAGCAGTTCAGTTCTTCTGAACTAAGTAATAGATAATTTTGATGTTTTTTGCCATGAGTAGCACAGCATCCAAAATGCAGAGACTAATGTGAATCCTCTTGCAATTGTGCTTGGAATCCTCAGTAAAATCCCCATTTTATCACTGGATGCAGATGCTTTCTCAGCTTTTGTGCTTGCTGTGTGTGGCTGGCAGCTTCCCTTTTTTTCTTTGAAGGGCAGACCTTTTAAAAGATCAGGGATGCCTTTTGATCTCAGGTTTGATAATATTCCATATTCTATTAGTTCATATTCTCAGCACTGACCTGGTGAGTTCTTCCTTGATTAGAAACTTGGCTGTTATTTTGGAAGAATCCTCTAATGTGGGACACAATGTATTTTTGCTGAACAATTATTATGTTCCTATTACATATTAATGAATGATTATAAAAGTACATAAATGATATACAAATAAGCAATTAGGGATTACAGTTTTAGAAGAATCATGAATACAAACGAAATGACACTAAGTTTTCAAGCAAGACAGATGCCTTCCATTCTCCACAAAAAAAAATAATTCAAGTTACCAAAAGCATTAGCTGAAGCATCATCCCACATAATTCGCTCATGGCTCAGTTATCTCCCCCATCATGACATGTTGTCATCAAATAAAGCTGTTTGTGATTTTTTCAGACAGCTTTCAAGATGTATTTTCAAGAAAATCTGAACTAGTTCTAGTGTGATGCTCTACTAGGGCTTTTCCAACAGCCTATATCTAGCTATTCTGCTTTATGCACCCACTTTTAATTCTGTCAGATGATATCTATGAGCATTGATTTTATGTCATTAATAGCACTTTATACTGCAAAGATAGGACAAAATATTTGGGTTTTTTTTCAACAAACTTCTTGCTTAATTGAACATAAAAGGTATAGAAAGCTTCTATAACCTGTATTTCGTTACATTTATCCAAATCTTCATAAGTTGCAAATATCTATTCAGAAACACTTTGCAAAATAAATAAAAAAAAAATCAGTTACAAAATAATTTTGAGAAAGCAGAAATGTGTAAGTTAGTTTCATTCGTTCACTCATCCAGTGATCATATAATGAGGAGAATACTTTATGAAAAGAATTTGGGGAGTTGATGGTTGGACTAGATGACCTCTGAGGTCCCTTCCAACTTTAAGCATTCTATGATTCTAATTTGAGGTACTTTTTGTTATTTTAAGAGCAGAACTTTACTTCCCTCACTGGTGTAGGACTGTCAGTGGTTTTTTACACTTTTCCTTACTGGTTTCTGAAGTGTATTTGGGGATATTAGGCATATGGGTTGAAAGACTGTGTGTATGTTGAATAGCCATCTGTTATACTATCCCTTGGGGATAATATATCAAATGGAAATTCAAAACAGGAATGCTATGTACCCATTGCAGTGATGTCTTAGTTCACAGAAAGACTGAAATCATGACATGAAAAGGTGTGAATTGCTCCTCCTCTTCTCTGAGGTGTTAGCTTTGTAGCCCAATGCTCACAGATTAAATATCAATCCTGTCAGCCATCATTTGGCTTATCAAAGTAGCCAAAACGTCCAAAAGGTGTGTTTCCTGAAATCCCAAGAAGTCTCCTTTGCCGAATCCCAAAATTCACTCTGCTCAGCTCCAAAAGCACCAGCTTCTCTTCCATTTCTATTACAGTGCCTTGGTGTGTCTTTGCTACAAAAAGATCAGCACCCTGGAAACTGAGCTACAGTCAAATTAATTTAATAAAATAAATAAGGAACATAGCACAGAATTGATTGCATTATCCAGTTCATATTTAATTCATAAAACTTTTCATGTTTTAATTTACTTGTTGCTGCATTACCTGCTATTATTGATAGAGCCCATTTCCAGCCCTGACTGTCCTGCCACGGGCATTCCTGCAGGACTGTGCCCTCCTGGTGAGGGGCCACTGGGACTGGGATCCACCTCTGCCTCCGGATGGCTGATGCTACCATTTTCCTTTCTTAAAAATGCATTTCTATTCCCACCTGCCTTAAAAAATAACAAGCAGCTTACCAAAACTCCTGATATTGGTGGGAGGATTTTCAAAGAAAACTTCGATTTAGCTCAGGCTGTCGATTTAGTTTTTCTAATTTCTGGCCTCAGCAGCTGGTTAAGGCCTCTTATGCTCAGTATCCTGCTTTGACCACGAGTTTAACTGTGCAGGACAATGATTTTCAGCAAAAGTTTAAAAAGAGCTGTCTTCCATCAAACACTGTGAGGCTCTGTTATGAGGCTGCATGATAACCAAGTGGCTCTAAGAACATTTTTTCCTTTCTTTAAAAAAGCAAAATGCATCAACTGAAAATGAAAAAATAATGCAATAAATCCCTTACAATAAATTATTTTCTGTTGAGCTCTCACATTTGGTAGAGATTTTGTGCATCTCTCTATTTTTCTTTTGTTTTTTTCTTTTTCTCATACACCTAGGATAAATTCTTTATGTAGTGATTTTTCTATAGTTGTACCAAAGAAGTAGACTCAAGGGGTGACTGTGAGGGAAGAGAAAGGAGAGAAGTAAGAGCAAAGAAAGGGAAAACTGAAGAATAAGCAATGCAATAGTCTACTACTGAACAACTCTGCAAGCTGAGTAAAGACTAACTTCTTTTACTGGATGCCTTTTCTTTTGACTTCTACCTGAAAAAAAATCCACATGTTGTTATGACTGCTTACTGTGAGAAAGGCAAGAATTATGTGTCGTATTTAACAAAACCTGACAGTCTTCATTGCTTAGCCCTAGGGCCTTCCTATATCCTTTCCATCACACACAGCCATGTCTGTATAGCGGCCTGTGAACCTGAACTCAGATTTCCCAGTTGGTGAGACATCATGCTGTTCCTTACCATCTGGCAAGCTACCATTTTCATCCAAAGAGGTTTGGACCAGTAGTGTAGAGGAGCTAATTATGTGCAGTGATTGTTTCATGACATGCTATTATAGCCAAACAAACAAGAAATTAATTGTGGAAATGTTTTCTCCAGCAAGTCCCTGTTCAATAGATTCAAAGATATAGAACAAAAAAGTCAATATGCATGAAGAGTGGTTTAAAAAGTCTATTTAGCATATCCAGCATAACTGATTTCTCCATATGTCCTGAATTACAGTCCTTTTGGAGTTATAGATGGGCAGGCATTCATAATGTCTTGCATATTATTTGCAGAGGATTTCACACCGAGTGCTTTAAAATAGTTTTGTAGTGGTAGCATTTCAGTTTTGGCTGTGAGATTTCACTCTGAGTTTCTCAGGCAAAACTGTTCATTTGCTGTTTTTGTAAATACTCTACACAAATACTCATTTACGCTATAAATTTATATTTTGCTTCCTAAACTATGTAAAGATAATGTGTTATTTTAGAAAATAGCACAGATAAAATTGACCATCATAGAACATAATATTTGTGAGTCAAAGCTTATTACTTCTTTGAATTGAAGTTACTGTTCATATTATCATTTATATTATTTTGTTTCTGATATATCCTCTTTGTTTTGACTAATAGGCAGTTCTTTTTTAAAAAGATAAAATGTAGAGACATATTTCTGTTTTGAATTTGTGATATCAAAGAAACACAAGAAAGGCAGAGCTGCTTGAAACCTCAGGGACAACACAGGCCAAGTTCCTGTGTGGAGACTAGATTTACTATACTTGAACCTTCTTAAATGTCCTTCTAATCTGTCCCATGAAAGGGATTTAACTTGTCTTTTCAAAATTTCACTACTTTTAGAGTTAGCTTTCTTTTTCCCTCACAAACAAAGATCTCTGATACATTCAATTTATTTTGTCTTGTGCTTCCTGCAGTGGAGATGGAGGATAGTTTACAATCTTATGATTTTATTATTTACAGACATATCATACAGAGATATTATTTATCTATGTATTATTTTACTTAGCAAGCAGTGGTCCCTCGGATTTTTTTCCCTAGGTTAAACAAACACAGTTCCTTTAATATTTGCTCAATTTTAAAACAGACAAGAATGAGATTTACAGTTTTACCAGTGGTATGATGTTAACTTTTAATTGATTGTCACCTTCAAATCCTTTTAATGCTTTCCTCTTATATAGCAAACTTTAATGTGCATATCCCATTGACTTTTCTATTGTTCAAGTTCAGAAAATGGAAGATATGTTGCTGATGAATATAGAGAAAATACTTGCAATGTAGATCAGAATAGAAGCTTTTACAACAGTATCTGATATGCTACATCTGAAATATGAATGAGGGATGCACTCCAACTATGATAGAAGTTTAGTGTATTCATTTATTCATTCTAAGTTCACAAAATCCAAGAAATGCTGAAATATTCTGTATGCCAAATTTTAAACATATCCTAATTGTGTTAATTTAAGATAACCCTCATAATCTAGTGTTAAACCCTATGTGCCTGTTTTCACAGAGCACTTAAATGTGAAATTGTTGCTCACCTTTTTTAAAATTAGTATATGAGAAATTAATGTGCCCTGTGTTTACATTTTAAATATGCTGAGAAATTTTGGATAGAAATAGTAAATGGTATTAATTATTTACTTATAATTATTTGAAATAAAACTTTAATTAGTCTGAGGAGAAATCTCAAGATGCTAGAAAAGGGTAATAACTATGATTGGTCTCCTAAGTAAATAATTTTTAACCCATAGCTTCTACCCTGCTTATTATGGGATCTAGTAGATCCTCATACATGGAAGAATAGATTCCTTTGCTTTACATTTCAATTCCAATTTTGTTTTCTAAGTGTTCAAGCACCTGAGGACATCTACCATTGTAGGATAAAATAGGATTTTTAAAGGCACTTTTTCCTGCAATAATATCTATTATTCACTGATACAAAGGAGTGAATGCTGTATGTTTTTTTAATGCAGGACTTATTATAAATCAAATTAGCTTGGAAATATATTAAAAAAGACAAAAGTAATATCCATAGCATAGACTTCATGGGTAAAGAATGTTGAGAAATAAATGAAATATGATGTACTGATAGTATAATTCTTGGTCTCAAAAGTACAGTCAAGACTTTCTTTGCTGACAAACCTCTGCAGTCTATTCAGGTCTTTGCTGCTTCACATTTAGCTCCAGTCATTACCTCTGTTTAAAGCAAGATTCTAGGTTGAAAGACAGAAAGACAGATACGCATGGAATCCTGAAGCTTAAGAAAAGAAAGAAAACAGAAGAGGGGAGAGGCAGTCAATGGTTAATAATGCTGGAATGTCTACCAATAGCCACTTCAGAATATCCACTTCTGTAATTTATAGAGAAAGACAGTTTACACAAAGCATTCAAGAAAATCCTTGTAGAAATTCTAGAAGATACCTTCTATGTTGCATCTTAAATGTGTTACTAGGAAAAGAATCACTGATAGTAGTAACAATAGCAATCCTGAATCTTTCAGAGACCTAATGAGTTTGGTGTTTAAGTTTGTTATTGTTTCAGTATGAAGGATAGGTCAAGAATTTGGGGCATAAATAAATAAATAAATAAAATTTTCAGGCAGCTGAATTGGTTTACTTTGCTTTCCAAGCTATAGTCATCAAGGCATACATTTTACCATATACAAAATGTTATAGTAGCAAACAAATTATGATCAAAACTCCTGAGACAGTTTATATTTAATAAACTTGAGACAGTTTATATTTAATACCACTAGAAAAAAAAATAGAAAAAAAATTCAAACAAGCCAACCTGATCATTGATCACTTTTGTTTATTTCTGAACTATACTCCATTCTAAAAGCTTGATAATAGTCAAAATCATGAGAGATTACCAAAATAATTGCTTTGTGCCTCAAGCATCTCAGCTTTAAAGGACAGGAGAAAAAGAGAAGGTGATGGAGAAGAGTTAACTATTTTTGTCCCTTGAAGAAACAAAATATAAGGTCTTGACTTATTTGAGCACCAGTCTTAGCTGCTGAATGCTAAGCTTCAGTTTTCTGTAGACTTCACTCATGCAAGGTGTTTGAAGATGTTGGAAATATAAACATGTGTAGCCATGTAGAGCAAGATAGAAAGTCATATGTGGAAAAGTTTAGGAAGCTTTAACTGTAGATTTAGGAATCAAATGCCTTTTGGATAAGTGAGATGAGGCTGTTAAAGGAAGTAGCCAAGTGAACCCAATAAAAAATGACAGAATAAGAAATGAAAACAGTGTTGAGAAATTCTTTGAAGGTTTTGTCAGAAATATGAACTTGCCATGGTAGAAATGCAGAACTGAAAAGGAGTTAGTTATTGCAGGAGAAAAATGAATGACAGTAATTGCAACAGCTGAGAGCTGTCTGACAGTACTGTGGTCTAAAAAGAACATGATCTCAAGTAACAAAAGCTGATGGAGTCACAAAAGTGAATGACACTTAGGTTGCATAGCACAAGTGAGTGATCTGAGAGTTATTATGGGAGAAGGAAAGAATGATTTGTGCGTGCATGGCACACACAAGGGGATGGAATGTCAGAACTGGTGTCTATGTGTCAGAGACCAGTTGCAGAGAACTGAATGGAACAGAGAATGGGGAGTGAGGGGAAGCAAGAGAAAGAAACCTGTAGAAACATGAATCTAAAAAACTTTAGTGCCGTTCTGATAGTGATTATATGAATACAATTTACACTAATTTTAAGATCCTGTTTCACTGGATGACAATGCAAATGGGCTGCTGGCTAAAAAAAGATTTGTGTCACTATAGTTCACATTTGCTTTTGTTTAGCAGATTTGAGGTCTATGTTCAAATTGTTCTGAAGCGCAAAGTCTTTGTGGGCCAGTAGGCTTTTCAATTTGTTGTGTTTTTATATGATGACATGTCTACACTTTATTAACAATGAATTCCTCGAAATAAATGCAATTGTGTCACCGAAGAATAAGAGTGAATCACTCAATCCTGTTGAATTTTAGTCTTGTGAACATTCCCAGTAGCATTCACTGCCTAGACTGCAATAACTCAGCTGTCGCCTGCAGCCAGCCTCAGAAAATATTTCTTCACATTTTTCTGGTAAATACTGTAAGGTGCTCTTTTTATGAGTCTGTCAATAGAATTAAAGAAAGTTATGGCACAAATGTTTTCAGTAGGTAAAGGAAAACAGATTTCTCCTTTGTTTTTGATTGTGGATTTATCAGCAGCTAGGTTGGATACAATCTCAGTTTAGTTCTCTGCTTTTGGCATGCCGTTGGCTATGTCAATAAGTATTCCAGTGTTTAGAAAGAGCTTAAAATAAATAATTAAAAAGGATGCAAAATATAGAATATGAAAGCCTTTGGTTCTTTAAACAGAATTTATTATGTTCAAAGTTATATCTCGATAAAAGGCAAGTGTAACTTGTGTAAAATATTAATCCATCCATGCCATTTAGTTCTTTGAAATATTAATATCTGTTTTTGGGTTTGGGTTTTTTTTTTTTTTTTTAGTGGTAGTGGTTTGTGGTAAGGGGGGAGCAATAAAGTGGGATAGGCTTTGATGAAAAAAAGCTTTAATTGAGAACAAACAGTCAAACTGACATCAGTGTCCTTCATGGTTTTAGAAAACTGGCCCTGCTGGGAGTTACACTGTTATGGAAAATCCTCTTTAACTTCACAGTCTATGCTCATAAAGCACTTAGAACATCCTCAGTCTTTCCTTGCAAAATCCACTTCCTTCTCTTTCTTTTCCAATGCAGACGTCCATCTTCATACTATTTACTCCTCCATTTGTTTTCATTTGAGAGCACTATCAGTGCTAGTCAGCTGCCTCTAAAATGTCTTGTATTTTCTGTATGTGTTGAATGCTAGCTCTTACTTTCCTTTCATCTTGCTTTGTTTCTTTTTTTTTTTATTCTTTTTTTTTTTCTCTCCACACCTCACTATAAACTCTTCAAGGCAGAAAGCCTATATGTTTAATTGTTTGTATTTATATAGCACCATATATAATCACTAGGCACTTCACCAACAAAAAAAGAAAGTGCAGAAAATTGTCATTTGATTTTACTGTGACCGTGTAAGGTAATGCAGCAAACAGAGTTAGATCCGAGAATGGAACATGCAATCAGAGTGCCCTGGTGTTTGATACTTTGTCTATCTCAACTTCTGCAATCATGATGCTTTAAAATCTGCTCCTGTTTTCAAGTCAAATGTTTTTACGGTGACAGTTTTGAAGCAGAAATTAAAAAGTAATTAAAGCAAAATTAATGGAAATATGATCAGATAATGTTAACGGAAACAAAATAGTTTAAAAGATGAGAGGAAAGACGAGACGCGAGCCAGAAGACCTAATAGGTAAAGAGAGGTTGGAAGGGTTGAAAGATGACAAAAAATTAATTCATAACATTTAAAAGAACATTTGAAAGAAAAGCAGTCATTTGTTAGAGTGAATGGAAGAGGAATGACATTGGGTTTCATCAGAAGCTTGTTTCCTTCTGATAGCACAAATAGAGAATCTGTAAGGGATCTGCTTGTCTTTTTGACTTTACCTCCAGTACTATAGTCCCACCCTGGGTTCTTCATATTCTTGCCCTTTGAGCAGAGGAAAAGTACAAGAAGGAAAGAAAAGATCTGAAATATATGTCAGCAAGAGCATGCACTGAAAAAAAATGTGATTGTTTGAATCAATAGATACATTTAAAAGGTCTACATAAAAAAAAAATTATGAAATTCAGTACAGATGTACTTTATGTCACTGGTGCTAAAGGGAAGAAGAAAACCTTTTTTCCTTTTCTTCTTGCTGTTTTTTGCAGAAGTATGGCAATCTGTGTAATGAGGTGATCTTTTCTTGTCAATCAAAACAAAAGTCATAATTGAATAAAAGAAGAAAAGAGAAAAATACAGTTCCTGTAGACACGCAAAAAATTACATTAATGTCAAATTAACTCAAAGTCATAGGATTGTCAGGTTTGTGTTTCTTAAATCTATTGGATGGAGTTTTATATTTTGTGTAAAACTAAAGCCCATAAATTTCTCTCAGTGGCTTACTTTTTTAAACTATGGTGGGCATGTTTACCAAAGTTCACATACCAGTGAAATAGTACAGGATAGGCATTTGCATGAACATTTTCAACTGGAGCCCTTAAAAGGATCGTTTCCTGTTGTAAAGTAATTCTGTCAAATTCAAGGGTATACTAAGTTTCCTGAATATATTTTTCCTCCACTGGAAAGGAAACAATCACATTTTAGTAGGTTGTTATAAACATTCAGAGGAAAGGACATTCTTCAGTATGGCTTTCCAAACAGTGATGTAGGTTCATTGGTAGGTAGTAATGTGAACAGGAAAATTTTGTTGTCCTCATCTTATTTAGAAACTTAGAGATGCTGTGAACTGCATATGACTTTTGTCTTTGAGTAATACCTGAGTTTGAGGAAACGAAGGCCTACCCTTTAATCAGGAGATTATTCATTCTTTGAAGGAATTTTAAGACTCTCTTTAACCTGAATTTCAATTACTCATCAAAATTTTAAGTGAATAGAACATTTGAATCATTACTTATTCATAACTTATGGCCAATGCTGGACATCATGTTTGTCTTGTGCATACTTTTCTTTCTTTCAGAATTACAAAAATAACTCACTTGTGAGTATGGAATTTCCCTTCTTTTTCTTCCTTAGCATTATTATGTATATATGCAAGCCTGACAGACTTAAAAAACATGTGGCTGCAGGGTACAAGCTATTCTAAACAAATGTGCCTTTCACTTTTATGAGGATCAATGGCAACTGCAAATACACTCATCATGGATATTCTAAAAGACTTGAGAATCTGAGATCTTAGTGATAAAGTAATTCCTGTAGTCATTCCTTTATTCATTGTTGGAGAGTGGAGGACATTAAGTCCTGAAAACATCTCTCAGTCATATTAAATAATGGAGGCTGGATTGCTTTCCAGTTTTCAGGCCGCAGAGCATGCCCTGTCATTATACCAAGGTGAGATTCAGATTCTTTTCTCTTCTATAGAAAGGAAATTAAAGGATATGCAGAGAACAGGATTTATGGTTGCCCTACAAGGATTAATTGTTTGATCTTGATGACTGGAGTACCCTATGGCAGGCCACAGCTCATGTGTGGATTGCTTGAGCTGCTAATGCAGCGCAGACATTAACAACTGTGATTGCCTTGTCAGGGACTCATTTTTCAGAAGCTGCTTCACCTTCTGCCTGAGTCTGTCTCTGTCCAGCTAGTCTTTGATTTTATATTTCTCTTGTGATGCAGCTGGCTTTGAAAACACTGGAAATGAAATATAGGGAGAAATTTAAAATAATTTACTTTGTGGAAATCTTCCAAAAGTTTGGTTGGTCTGCTAAGGCTTGTAAGAAATTTATTAAGCTGAGTAGAAAGAGGAAAAAAAAATCAGTAGTAGTTTAAAGTGACAAATATGTATGGGCATGTTTGTAATTTGAAGACCACAGAGGTAATTTGCAGGCTTCATGTGCTTGTATTTTAGGCACAAAGATGAAATGATTGCTTACTGTGAGTGTCTTCAGTCCACATCTAGTGTAATGCAAACTGTAATAGCTAGCAGGAACAATTTTTTTTTGTTTCTGTTTATTTACTTGGATCTTTAGGAAAGAGAGAATGTCTTTTGAGAAACTTGATTGAAGTATTTATTTTGCCTAAGGTCTGCTCAATCATTCTAAAGAATAAAATAATGAAAATATTTCAAGTGAAATATGCTAGATTTGATCAGTAATCTTTTTTTTTTGAGAAACTGTTGATATCTGTAAACATATTGACCAAAGTTCCTACTAGTTTTGTAGCTTTTGTGCCTTGAGATAACAATTTGTGCTACAAGACAATGAGTGAATTTTTTCTATGTTTGCAAGATTTTTTCTTTTTTGAATGAAAGGCAATGGAAAGTAATATTCAAGTATTCTAAGTCTGCATATATGGAAAACCTTTTACAAAATTCGGCCACTGTGTAGAGCTTGAAAATAGTATAATATTATGGTTATCCTCAAAGTTTGTTGGAGTGCCCGAGTGGTTTATACATGATTTCATGTAAATTTTTTTAAAGTGCTAATAGCAAGTATAAATGCTACAGCAAAATGACATGCACTGCAGTTACATCACAAGGAAGCAAAGTTAAGTGTAATAGTAAACAGTGAAAAGTCTGTTTGCCCTAAACTTTCTATCCATGCCAAGACTCTGATGAAATTGCAAAAAGCTTTTTATAGTAAGTGGTCATCTCTTAGTCTCACTTATGAATATGTTACCTTTTACCACAATTCTAACAAAAAATAATACTGTCAATAAAATCCTGTGAATTGACGTTAAGGGCTTTTCTGTGACACTTCATTTTTTAGCCATTAAAGACACTCCAGCATTTACAAAATGACAACTAGTGTTTAGAGAGCCCTACTGCATTTGCAAAATTTAAAAAAAAAAATCTTATATTCTCCTTTGTATTTTACAAAGCTATTATTGCATTACTATGCAATTATCATATCTGAAGTGAGTAGTTTTGGTTATTATGTCATACTTTTAAACTCATTTTTCCCAGTTACTAGCTGTTAGTGGTATGCAAGGATGTCCTATGCTCAAAAAAAAAAAAAAAAGTATCTTTTGAACAGAATAGTGGAAGGAAATTGTGTCGATATAGATAATCCTAGATATAAAATCAAGGCCTTGATGAGAATTTAAAATAATTTTGAGATGGTCAAAAGAATAATGTGGATATTTTTTTTTTTATTATAAGAGTATTTTCCAGAGTGTATTTCCTAAATATCTCCACAGCATGAATGACAATGATAGGAGTAATAGGACTTCTGGGTGTCCCTGCTGGGGCAGGAGGGTTGGACTGGATGATCTCTAGAGGTCCCTTCCAACCTTGAATATTCTGTGATTCTGTGACTACTTATTATCAAATAAAATATATTTCATGAGTGCATCTGAGATCTTCCAGTGTGCTGGTCTGGGGAATATATTTCAGAGTAGCAACTGTCTACAAGATCAAATGGATACATTTGAAAGCCATTTTTGATCTATGCAGGAAAATCGGTGTTGAGCGAGGCCATTTAACTTGGCTGTACAAGATGCTCACTGAAAATCCTTGGTGGGTGATGCGTCTCTCTGGTACTGATAATATTCTCCTCATGTGGGTGTTCAGTGAGTGTGAGAACCTGGATTAGCTCTTTTCAGGTCAGCTGGGAGTACAACCACAACGCAACTGAAAGGGAAATAAATTCTCTTTGGTATGAGGTTGAGGTAGGTTAAATCCAGGATAGCAGGTGCTAAAATGTTTCCTTCTGTCACTATTTGATTCCTAGTCTGCTCTGGGACAGAAACGCTGCTCACTGCCTTCCACTTAAGCCTTTCCAGTCCTACATAGGCTGTCTTCTTGTCTCTAGAGCCTTCTGTATTTAATCAATATGGCTCAGAACAAACATTTTTTGCAGTGCAGAAAATGCCGTACAAGTTTATCTGACAGTAGTTACATTTTCTTCCTGCTTGTAAACTTATATCCATGGAAACAGCTTCAGTGCTTGCCCTGCTCTGCAGGCTAAAAGCAATATTTTTTAAGAGGAAAGTAGTGGCTCTATGAGCTTTCCAGAACCCATTTACATAATATATAGTCAGGATGGGATAATACTATTTGAACTTTACTGTCCCCCAAACTGACTGCAAGAAAAAGGCTGCAAGTTGTACAAAGCCTTTAAGAACAAAGAAGCAGAAGCAAAAAGCAATCTCTCTTCTATCAAATCAGCAGCAGAAAGCCGGTACTACAAGAAATGGGTGCTCATTAATTCCCCTGACAAGAAATTATCCCCATTCAACCTTCTCTGGAATTGCAACTGCATGTAGAAGAATCCCATAAGGAACTAAAGCTGCTTTACCCCGGTTAAAACGGTTTCCCTGACACTTATTTTTAATGTAATCATCATATATTACTTTATATACATTGGTAAAACATCCTTGAATAGTATAAGATATTTCATGTGCATAAAAAAATGTATAATTTCTTTGGCCAATTCATACTTACAAGTTTGAAATAAGGAAAAACACAAGAGGATTGTTCCAAAGTATAGTAATTGCAGTTATTATTTGAAGAAATGATACCTAGGTAGCATTAAGAAAAAGAAAACTACTTGCAGCTGTAGCTAATATGATCTTCTTATTTACTAAGAGGAAGAATATCTTTTCTTCCGACCGAAAGTCACTTATGCTTGGTAAAACACTATGTGATTTAACTGCAAGATAACTAATGGTTATGCCTAGTCTATCATGTAATGATATACACCTATATGCCTGAGGTGAGGCTAGGATTGTATTTATTGTACAAACTTTGATGATTACTTGCTAACTTACTACTATGTCACACGTGCTGATTTTGAATTTGCAATTTTGAGTAATTTATGTTCACGCAGTTTATTCTTTCTGACAGCCACAGTGAGCACAGTGATCTTTGGATCCACTTTTGTTATAAAGAATGCATTGATTGTACTTAAGGCTTTAAAAGGTCATATGAAGTCAAAAGAATATGTGACACTGTTGCACCTCAAATGCCTTCATGTGTTGCCTATCTAAAGCTTTGTGTAGCAATATCATATGCCACATTATATGTGTATAACTGAGTAAGTTTGAAGCAATGTCTACAAGTTGTCCAAATTATTGAGTTACTTGTCCAATTGAGTTACTTGTCCATTTTTATTTTGGCAACATGCGCACTAACTAGAGCCATGAGATAGTGCAGACCTATCTCATAATTACTGTTCATGGAAATTAAATACTTTCATTCCAATATGAATTCCAATATGAATTCTTTTCTTTCTGATGTGTTAACTACAAACAGTTTTTGCATTGTTTTTAAGGTAGGACCCTTGCTTTGTTTTGTTCTGCACAATCTAGGAAATTCTTTTACTAGTGTTTGTGGTCTTTCCATTTTCTCTTCCAGTGACTTCCATCAGACTGTTGCATATTTTAGTAGTCATAGGGAGAATGTCTATACATTCTATAATTATAATTTATAATTTCAAAATGACTATTTTCAGTGTTTTTCTGAAAGTAGCTTTAGATGTTTTTTCATCTTTTAAAAATTGGGTAAACATCCATATATTCTGAATGTGTCTATTTGATAAATGCAGGCAGCTTTTACGCTCAGCTGTTTATTTACTATGTTTTCAAACTTCTCCATTTTTTGTTTAGTATTCAGTGAAACAGTGTAAGAGAGACCATCTGTACTGCAGTTGCAGTGATGCCACCTTTACTTTTGTTCTTCCATAGGAAATCAATTGTAGCCATTTTTGTTGTTATTCTATCTCTTAGTGTTTTGGAGTTTAAAGAATGTTAGGAAAAGGCAAAATCTTAAAATTAGCACTTTGTTAAACAGCTCAAGAATGTAAGAGTTGTGCTGTCTGTAATCCTCTCTTTTAATCTTCTGTCTTCATGAGTGCATCTCCAACAATCATCCAATGATCAGTGATATGTTAGAAAAGTACTGAAGTGTCTGTCAGCCCCAAGTGCTGTGAATGGACCCCACTTTATGATAATAAAATAAATAAAATAAATAATAAAATAGCTATGATAATGTTAGTGAAGTATTATAGACAAGATTTTTTAAAACAAATTTAGACTGTTGTAAGAATGCATGTATTTTAATTTTTGCACAAGTGTTCATTTACAGCACAAGTACTAACATTCTGTCTGAGGCATTCCCATCATCTTCAATGAAAATTCTCCAAGTGGTAAATATCTTCAAGAAGAAGCTGTTAATTAAAAATTGCCCATTCAGAGAGGCTCTTTGTCACATTAAGTGTATAAAGAGGACAGCAGAAAACTGCATGATCCTCTTCATCCTGTTTTAAGTATTTATTTGTACAATATAAATTATTATGAGCTTTTTTTTTCTCTCAAAATACTTGAAATTTTAGTTTGCATTTGGATAGAAGTATTCTAGTTTGTCAGAATATTTTGTAAGGAATATGTAGAAAAAAAATACACAAATTTCTAGTTACAACTCATACTGAATTCACTGTAGTTAGCCCAGGAATGCATGTAGGCTCTCGAGTTCAAAATTCTAAAAGTCAGGTTGCACATAATACCTCAGAAGAAAATTAAATGTTTTTTAAGAGTCTAGAAGGAAACTAAAACACATCGAGTCTGCCATTCTAGTGTTTAAAATTGATGTTTACGGACTTCTTTCTTTTGTCTAGAATCTGGTTTTGCATAAAACCATTTTTTGTCTGCCCTTGTTGCACAAAAAGACATTGATTAGTCGATAAAATAAGTATTATTAGAAATAAAATTATTAGATGGAAAGTTTTACAAGTTTTTTTTTTTGTCCTTTGAACAAAGTACATCTTCTTCATGCAATTAAAGCCTGAGGACAAAACATGACTATTTGTTAATATTTACATGCACAAATTCTGATTTGTTAATACTTACATCCACAAATTCTGATTAACACAGAATTTGATGAGGCTGTTTACACTGCTAATAGCTGTTGGTTTTACATTGGTGGCATTAATCTGAAAAAAAATCCTGAGATCTCTATGAAAAAAAGAGCATGTGAGAACTATGTACAGCAAGAATTGTAATAAGAAGGCAGAGGACATTTTCAGATAGTTTAAAAGGTTCATTTGTTTTCCAAATAAATCCAATCTTGACAAATAAGCGGTCCAAAAGTTACTATACCAATTTTAGTTCAGAAATGCTCAGTGAAATTCAGCAAGAATTGTAGAAGAGATTTCTTATTTTCCTCTGATTTAGAGAGCTTAAAATGAGATACATCCAAAAGAGAATCAAAATGCTATTTTTTTGCAGATATATCTGTAGCATTTTGCCTTGTTTTGATGAAAAGAAGACAGAATAAACTGGGTCACTCACTCTGAAAGAGGAATAAGAATGATCAAACCAATGTATAAGCTATTCTTAAAAGGCAGAGTATCCTAAGGGAGCTGAGGTTGCTGATACATCAGTATGTTGTAAGCCTATCCAGAAGTTGAGTACATTGCATATTACATTTTACTGGGTGCTTTCACCTATAATTTCCATCACATCTGGATTTCCAATTTCCCATTCTCTGTGCATCTCACTGAGTGAACAGTAAATAAAATCTCACTGGGTATTTCTGCACTGATTTCTTTCTTGGGACTGTATTTTGATATGAGTACCTCATCCATCTGCTTACTCTCAAATTCTCTCTTGGGGTTAGAACACAGGTGCTATTGTAAGTGAATTTGTTGAATATTTGATGGAATTTGCCTTCTGTTTCCAAGTAATGAAAGGTCACCAACCTTGTTTATGGGGATTTCAGTTCTTGTATGCCGACTGTCGGGAACTATCCATACGAAAGATATCAAGAAAACAGATGAACGTTAACCTTTAAGATAAAAGCCAGATTACCCCAATGTTTTTGAAAGGTGCCATTTAATGTAATGTATCTTGTATAAAAAACTGTAACGGAGTGAAGACTGCAAGCATTCCTGTGCCTGATATTTAAAGGTGCCTAAACAGGCTCTGTGTGACTTTATTTGCTTTCTTTCCAGAGGAAGAAATCCCTGAACATGTATTCAATATTACAGCTAATTAACACTTTTAAGGCAAGCACATTTAGTAACATAAATCAAGATTCCCTCTTCATCAGGCCGTTTGTGCACCTTGCTCATATTGACCTAAATTTATGAAGACCTTTGGAGATCTGCATCACTGCAATGCAGTACACTAAAGAGCCAAATGAATTAAAGGGTCTGCTGGATACAACACAGATAGTTGAATGACTATAATGTTACTTGATATTTAATTGAAATGGAACCTTTTCGGCTGCCCTTCCCTTAATGTCCAAAAGATCGAAAATTGTAAAAGTGGAATGCACAACTGTATCTTACCAAATGACAAGTGGAAATTTTGACTTGTAGGCAGTCATGTATAATACAAGGAGGGTCATTGGCATTTTAGAAACATAAGCTACATATGTGGATATGGGTGCCTCTGTTGAAATGATCACTAGAAAACTAGTTAAATATCTAATCGCTAAACTTTCTGTGAATGTTTTATCTGTAACGTCCAAGATTTATTGCAGTGGAATGTTATGATCAGATCCTGCAAATTTTCTTGAAAAGAAAGAAAACTTCCAAAGTCTCAAGAGTCTCATTAAAATAATCTTGATTTCAAGAAAGCTAGTTTTACCTGTTCTGAGAGCTAGTATATAAGACTAGATCCATTTAGCAATAAGCTAATGGAAACATTTCTTTCTCATCCAAGTACTGACAGTGCAATGATGATTGCCAATATACCCACTGGGTGTGTTCATGGCTCCGCACATAAAAAAAAAAAAAAAAATCCCCACAAGCCACACAACTACATTTTTTTCTATGTCAATCATAATCAATTGTTCTATGTTTTTGAAACCAACTCATCTAGTTAAGTGTTTTCCATCTCATATGGAAGTATTAAGCTTTGATCATCTTTGGCCAGTCCTCCTGACCTTCATCATATTGAACTTCATAGCACCTTTCCTGAGCAAAAACATAGTTTAACAGGCTGTATTAAGGAAATGAAAAGGGAGTTGGAAATGCTGAGCATATTTCAATCAATGCTTATATGGAATAGTCAGAATTATGGCTATTAGCCGGATTGTTACCATTAGCCAGAATGATAACAATCCGCTTTGTTTTGTTTTGTTTTGTTTTGTTTTGTTTTTCCCTCATAACACCTTCCATTATCATGGAAGTCTTTTGAAAGCAGGAATATTGCTTTTCCCTTTTGTCTTATAGAAGAGATTTTACTAAACATAAAGGGAAGAAGTTCATACACAGGTATTTCTTTATTTTTAAGAAAAGAAAGGAACCTTTAAAGAATCTTAATAAAATTATGTTTCAGGTTCAAATAATGACATTTTTTTCCATTGTACCTACCAGAAGTAAAGAATTACATGATTCTTGACATGCAGGACTTGCATTCAGCCAAATAACAGAAATTGTCTGAGAAAAGACAGCTGCTTGCTCAAATTCCACCTTTGGATGGCAGCATGGCAATTCTGTCAGCTCTTTGAATAAAGGAATTCACACCTACCTATACCTAAATAACATGTAGGTTGTGAAATAAGACTGAGATAGCCTTATGTTATATTCTTTCCATGATTTCAAGGACACTGATGAGGACATACTTAAGGTACCTAAAATTCTTGTCCACTGCATGGCATATATTTGCTTAATTTGAGTTATGTTCAATGCTCTACTGGCCATAGCCTACTTGCTGAAGAACAGCTTCTCTATATAGTTGTTGGCAAGTGATCTAAGATCACTTTTTATAAATACTGCTGAAACAAGTTATGAAAGTCTGAGTTAGATGCAGATGCCAGGAAAGTAGTCTAATTCAAGATGATGTACAGCCATATATATACATCTTGAAAGCTTCAGCTGTCTAACCTATATTATACTCATATTCCTTTTGCAGAACTCCACAGGGCAGGTTCTGAAAGTGCTTTTTATAAACATACAAGGAGACAGTCAATCATCTACTCCTTATAGGGACTTACCAGGATGAAAGGAAAGGGGAAGGGAAGGGAAGGGAAGGGAAGGGAAGGGAAGGGAAGGGAAGGGAAGGGAAGGGAAGGGAAGGGA
>JAVCKT010021739.1:0-19810 GCA_032273925.1 Rhynchotus rufescens
GGGTCGCGACCCGGAGGTGGCGGCGCGGCCATGTTGCCGGGTGAGCCCCGGAGCGGCGCGGGCCCCGCTGAGGGGCCGGGGCTGCCGTGAGGGCCCGAGAGGCCCCTCCTCTCCCCTCCCGTCCCCCCTCCCCTCCGCGGTGAGTGCGAGGCGGCCGCGCCCGCGGCACCGGCCGCGCCTTCCCCCGCCCGCCCGGCCGTTACGCGGCCGTTACGCGACCGTTGCCCCGGCCGTTGCCCCGCCGTCCCGCCGGCCGTTGCCCCGGCTGCCCTCGGGGGCGCTTCCCCATGGCCGGCTGGTCGCGGGAGGCCGTGCTGAGCCTCTACCGGGCGCTGCTGCGGCGGGGCCGCGCGCTGCGCTACACCGACCGCGACTTCTACGTGGCCGCCGTGCGCCGCGAGTTCCGCAGGCAGCAGGCGCTGGAGCGGCCCGAGGACAGGGAGAGGCAGCTGGCCAAGGGCCGGGCCTTCCTGCGCAGCGAGCTCGGCGGCCTGCGCTAGGGCCCTGCTCCCGCGCAGCCTCCTCCGCTCCGCTCCGCTCCGCTCCGCCGCCCGGGCCCCGCCGCTGCCGCCGATGGTTGGTGCTCCCTGCCCGCCGCTGCCTTGGAGAAGCCCGCGCGGGGGTGCCCCGCTGCCTCCCGCACAAATGCGTTAGGCCACAGGTAGGTCCTCCCCAGGGGGAGAACCATTAGGCCAATGTGACAGTTAGTTTTGCGAGACCGTGTTATTTTCTGCCCTGTCAGTCACGAGTAGTTGGATGCCCCGCTCATCCAGGCAGGAATCTTCTTTCTTGGAATGTAACTGGGTCAGTTGTGGAGCAGTAAAAAGGTTGTTTTAAACCGCCAAAGTCAGGCGGGCACTGAACCTTCACCTGGCGTCAAAGTCGACCTAGAAAGCTGACCTTGGCTCCAGTTACACGTTTCATGTAGTGTTTATTATTTCACTGAGGACCTACCTGCAGGTGCAGTAATGGAGAACTTTGCTTTATAGGTGTCATTGGCCAGGGAAGCTCTTTGAGTGTAAATATTGGGATCAGAGGTTAAACAGGAGTTGAAAGCGTAAACCTAAGCAAATAAAAACATTGCTTCACTTTATACGTGACTTGTTTGAGAGTCAAACTCACCTGCTTGCAGGTAGGAATAAGTGACTGGTGAAAGCAAGGAGGTCGTTCCCATGGGGCTCAGTGTGGTCTCTAATGTTGATCCTTGGGCATTTCAGAGATGCCTGATGTCCCAGTCCTTCCACTTCCATGCTCAAATCTATGCTAAGACTGCCTGCCCGCTCCTAGGAAGATCCTGATCTTTCATGACCAAGCACCAGACAGGCCTAGCCTCGCCTGTGAACTAAAATATGTGCCTTAGATTGCAAAAGAGAAAATAAAATGGTGTAAAAGAGGCCATGGTCAGGCTGAGGAGCACCCAGAAAAGGAAAAGGCACAAAGAGTAATCTAACTTTGCAATAAAAGCCTACATGTTACGTAAAAATGATACTGAAGTAAAACTTTAAAAAAAAAAGGAAAAAAAAATCAACAAAAAATCGGAAGGTGACTGCACATATAAATCTACTTAAGAGATTCCTGGCCACCCCGAATTGGGGTGTCTCCGCTCAGGTCCCAAACAGAGCTGGAGGCAAAGGCAGGCGGGCGCTGCGGAGCGCGGTCAGCGCGGTCGCTCGGGCACTTCCAGCAATGAGGAGCCCCGGGAGGCGGTGATGAGTTAGAGAGGCCGCGGGCTGGGGTGGCCCCACGCGGAGCGCCCGCGGGTCAGCGCCGGCGTGGGCCCTGGCGCGGCGCTGACGGCCGCGCGGCGCCCTCCCCGCAGGTGCGATGGCGGGCGCCGGGCCGCGCAAGGGCAAGAAGGACGACAATGGCATCGGCACGGCCATCGACTTCGTGCTGTCCAACGCGCGGCTCGTGCTGGGCGTGGGCGGCGCCGCCGTGCTGGGCATCGCCACGCTGGCCGTCAAACGGGTGAGCCTGCGGCGCCGGCGGGCACGCGGCGCGGGCGCACCGGGAGCGCTCGCTCACCGCAGCCGTGCCTGACCTTGTTGCTTTAGATGTACGACCGGGCCATCAGCGCTCCCAGCAGCCCCACCCGCCTGAGCCAGGCCGGAAAGAGGAGCTGGGAAGAGCCCAGCTGGCTGGGATCCTCCTCGCGCTTGCTGAGCCAGGACATGAAAACGAACCTGAGCCGCTCCCTGCAGACCCTCCCCACCGAAGCTTCGGCCGCAGACCCGGGTAAGGAGCTGCCGTTCCTGCACGGCCCATAGCCAGGCCCATAAACCTGGCGGTCATTGAAAGGAAAGTAGGGAAAGAGAACAGTCTGTCCAGCCTGATGGTTTCTGAGTGGAGGGGTTGAGGGTTAAATAGGTCTCTTGATAAATTCAAGAACTGGAAGTCAGTAACATATCAGGAGTAATAATCACCTCTTGGCATCTGTCGTGCTTCTCAGGGCTTTATAGCCTTCAATTTTATTCTCTGAGTCATTTCTTTTTCAAGTTGAATAGTTACCTGTGCAAACTCTAGTCTTCAAAGGCCTTTCCACACCTTTGAGTATCCTTGTTGCCTCTTTGGACTGCTGCAGTTCCTCTGTGTCCTTTTAAGAGAGGGATATTAAAGTAGTGAATATGCAGTAATTTACACGTAGCAATATTTTCTATACTGTATCTCAATTACTTAAAAATTTTTGTAACTCACTCTCTCATAGTATTGCTTGTCAGTGAGCTACTGTCTTCACCAAGTTCTAAATTGTGATTTAAAGTTGTCTTTTCAGTGAGGTAACAAGTAATTTAGAATCTGTCGGTGGTTTTTTAATGTATTTGGTTGTTTTTTGGTTTCTTTTCTCACAAGTTTTACTTTTCATCCCTCAGACACTTTGTGAGATTGACTTTTAGGGATTTAAAGATCAGTGACCTTTTCAGCTGAGTGATTTTTGAATCTGAAAAATAGCCATCAAGCTTTAACTTGCTTTCCAGGCACCTACAAGAAAGTCATCTTCAGGATGGTAGTGGATTTCTGAGGATGCATTAAATATCTGGACAGCTGGGTTAAAGGGGATCTAGGTCATTAGATCGGATTCCCAAAAGATATAAGAGGCTTAAAGGCATTGGCAGTTATATCTTGTATACTTGGCTTTAAAATAAATGAAAACAACATTAAGGAAGTTGTTTCACAAATGCTCATTGAGGTCTGGTTTCCTGTGGCTTTACGTGAACCTCTGTATCTGTCCCAGGAGGGCACAGTGGGATGAGAGGAAGGAGCCACTGAGGTTGGGATCACTGGGATAGATCCATGTGCTGTCCCTTTGGCCATTCTCCGTGTGTTGCATGGACAGGTGCCTATTGTTGGACAAATGTGGAATAGCTGATGGGCTTAAAGATGGCACTGGGTTGTGGTGTCTCCCCTGTCATCCTACTGCTACGGTTCCACTGCCCTTCCAAAGACTTAGGACCTCTTAGGTCTGAAATTTTCCCTTAATTCTTGCTAATAATTTTTGAAACTGTCTAGGTCCAGGTCAGGAGAAATCTGAAGGGTAGATGGGAAGCAGAGACTCATTTCTGTAAGAAACAGTTCTGAAGAAAACAGAATTTAGAGAAAATCCATGCAGGTTAGACATTGCTTAACAGGGCCAACAGTAGCACAGAGCATTTCTATCACTGCCTTTTACCTGAGGCTGGGCTCTCTTCTCTTTAACTGATGAAATTTCCAGAGAGGTTTTTGCCCCAAGGTCTGTCAGCTTCTGACCATGATAGATGGTGGTCATAGTTAAAGCAGCTACTTCACACACAAATATATGTATGTATATAATCAAAAACTTAAGGAGATAGGGATGGTTGTTCAAGGATGCTTTATCCCCCACTCTGGCGTCCTGTTAAAAGCAGATGGTCTGGTAAAGGTGCTGAATTTTTGATGAACTTTAACTCAAGTACCATCCCCATAGCCAATAAAATATTTCTTGTGTAAGATGAGAGCATTAGTCTTGTTCTAGGTAAACTCCAGCTCTAGTAGCTTAGTTTCATCCCCCTTTATTTCTCCTTAGCCGTTTCTTTTGAAGCTTCTTGGACTTTTGTTTTTGAATTGTACGTGGCTAAAACATGCAAAATGTCTGCTAAAAGCTTTCTGAGACCCAGGAGGGTGCAATTCCATGCAGCCGTTTTCCCGCTGAAACAAATGGAGCTGATCAGCAGTTTCCCTTCTGTCTTCCAGACTTTTTCCGACCCACGAAGCCCAAGCCATCTGCCAAAAGGAGTCAAATGGAACTGAAAAAATCCTGCCTCCGCTTGTCTCTGCAAGAAAAGCTCTTTGCTTATTATAGGAAGCAGGTAGCGATCCCGGCGGAGGAGCAGGCGCGGGCCAAGCAGGCGGCCGTGGATATCTGCGCCGAGCTGCGCAGCTTCCTGCGCGCCAAGCTGCCGGACATGCCCCTGCGCGACATGTACCTCAGCGGCAGCCTCTACGATGACCTGCAGGTAATGGCTGGGGCCGCGTGACGGCTCCTTAGCCAGCAGGCTGGCGAGGCAGGGGCGTTTGTGGCCTCTCTGCTGGCAGAGCTGCCTCAGCACGACATTCCTCTCTAATGAGGCTCCGGGTGTCGCGTTGTGCGCTGTGGAGCTGGGCGGTGATTTCTTTCTCCCCAGCTGGTGTGACCAGGTTGTGCTGGCCCTGTCTGTAAAAGCATTGGCTTTTTGTGCTTTTATCATCTCAGATCCTTCTTTCCTTTCTCTCCTTCCCTCCCTTCAGCTGTGTTTAGCTCTGTTTTTACTCTGTTTCTGTCCCTTCCATCTTCTTCCAAATATATGGCATTCCCTTAGGACTCCTGTGTGTTCATGTAGGTCTTCCCTACTTTTTTTTGTTTTGTTTTGTTTTGTTTTAATGCATGGCGGACCTGGATTGGACAGCAGTCCCTGCTGCATGTCTCCCTGATGGAAAGATGCCCATGGCTATAGTGAGTGATTCAGAGGCACGTTTTTTGGGTTGAGTCAGAGCTCTGGAATGGAGCACCAAATGTCAAGTGAAACTTGGATCTGGGATCTTAATCACATTGGTGAAAAGGGACCTTTCGTGACCTTTTCCAAACAATGTGGCAGACCAGGTGAGGGCAGTGCCTAGCTGTAACATGGGATAGTTAAACCATGACAGCTTAAGCTAGGCTAGAAATTTAATACCCTCCTGTTTTAAATTATCCTGTGGCATCACTGTGCCCTGGGCCAGCTGCATCTGGAGAAGTGTCAGAGCAGTAGAAGGCAAAATGATTCTTGTATGTACAATCCATGTCAGGTCCTTTAACTATTTAAAGATCTCTAAATAGCAAGTGGCATATAAGCACTGTCGTGTATCGTGCTTTTGATTTTTTCCACTGAAGCTGGGAAATGGTCCTTCAAAATGCCCTTTGATGAAAGGGAGGCTGTGAATCCCACACGGAGAGGACATGGAGACAGCTGAATACTTCCTGCAGGTCCCTTTGAACACACGGCTCTCTAGAGGTGGGGGGGAAAAGAATTGAGTGTGCTGGGAGAGACCTGCTCCTGACCTGTTTTTCTCCCTTGTGAAAGGTAGTGACAGCCGACCACATCCAGCTCATTGTGCCTCTGATGCTGGAGCAGAACCTGTGGTCCTGCATCCCCGGGGAGGACACTATCATGAACATCCCGGGCTTCTACTTGGTGCGTCGGGAAAACCCCGAGTACTTTCCCCGTGGGAGCAGCTACTGGGACCGCTGTGTGGTGGGCGGCTACCTTTCCCCCAAAGCCGTAGCAGACACCTTTGAAAAAGTCGTCGCTGGCTCCATCAACTGGCCAGCAATCGGGACTCTCTTGGATTATGTGATCCGTCCAGCAGCTCCCCCGGGAGATTTGACACTGGAAGTCCAGTATGATCCGGAACGGCATCTTTTTATTGACTTCCTACCCTCCCTGACGCTGGGTGACATCATCCTCGTGGCCAAACCCCATCGGCTGGCCCGGAACGACAATCTGTGGCGCCTGAGCCTGCGGCCGGCGGAGACCGCTCGCCTGCGGGCCCTGGACCAGGGCGATTCCGGCTGCCGCTGCGTGTGCCTGAAGATCTTCAAAGCGGTGTGCAAGTCGAACCCCGCGCTGGGCCACCTCACTGCCAGCCAGCTCACCAATGTCATTCTGCACCTCTCCGAAGAGGAGTCCAACTGGTCCCAGGACGTGCTGGCCGACCGCTTCTTGCAGGCGCTGAAGGGCCTGATCCGCTACTTGGAGGCGGGCGTCCTCCCTAGCGCTCTGAACCCCAAGGTGAACTTGTTTTCGGAGCTCACCCCAGAAGAAGTGGACGAGCTGGGCTACACCCTCTATAGCTCTCTCTCAGAGCCAGAGGTCTTGCTGCAGACGTAACGGGGCCTTCCTGGGGGAATGTCTGGGTGTTTAGCCAAGGTGGACTTTGATTCCTGCGAAATATGTCTCCTCCATTTCTCTCTGTCTCCTTTTGGCTCATTATTATTTCCTGCTGTGGAGCTGCTGCTCCCACTGCACTTCTTGGTGCTACTGGTCCATTTCCACCATTTCTGTCGCAGCAGGTACCTGTTAGCTGGGGAAGAGAGGGTAAAGCTGCAGCTCTAAGATCTTTGGATAAATTCTGCTGAGGTTTAAGTGTCTACCAGGAAAAACACTATGCACTTCTTTCTCCTATGATAAACTCACTGCAGTGAATTGAACCAGCTTGGGTCTGGAGAAGGTGGAACTGGGCCGGTGAATCCAGTGATGGTTTTAGCAGACTTGTGTTGAGGTCCTTTCATTTCTTCCTGCCTGATGTTACCCTCGTGTTTCTTTGTCTCTCCTATTCCACCCTGCTTCTCTTTCCCCTTTTTGTCCCTCTAACCCAGAGGTGCAGCCTGAGTGAGATATTTTGGACAGGGCTATTTGTCGTATTTCCAAGTGAACTCTGAATAATGATTTTATTGAGAGTTTTTGAGCTTGGAAGAGGAGAATGTGTGTGCCCAAGGCTCCTGCTCCTAAGCTCATAAGCTGGGTTGGGACGTAATGTCTGGCCTGCTGCAACACGGCCACCAGTATGAGCAACTCTCCCTGAAGCTGTTGCAGGGAGTCTTGGAAGAAACTTCTGAGGCCTGGCTCTGCGATGAGGTTGAAGGAGCAGGGCTTGCCATTCCTGCCAAGCCAGACCTGTTGGGTGTTCCTGGTGGGAATGGCCCTGGGAATGGAGAAGAGGGTGGCTCTTCAGAGGCCTCTCTCTGGCCTGGAGGAAGAGAGGCTGCTTACAGGGGAGGGCTGGGAGACACGCGTGGGAACGGGATTATGTTTTCATCTTCCCTGAGAGCAAATGGCTGCTGTGGTTTGGGGCAGGTGGCAGCAGCTCTCTGTGCCCCAGAGGGTTTTACGATGTGCCCATGTGAGCCAGACTCATCAGGTACAGGGCAGCGAAGCCGATGGGGCTGTGCCCGTGTCATCGGGGAGGGTGTGACCCCTGCGCAGGAATCGGGGTTCCCATGTGGTGTTGGCGTTCAGGAAGGGGCTGCCTTCCCCGTCTGCTTTCAGTGTCGTTTGGTCACCTTCACCCCAGTCACCTCTGAAGCTTTTCCCCCCTGTTTCTCATTGCCATGTGCTGGCTTTCCAGCGCTCTCAGTTTACAATTACCATTAGAAAGCTGGGGAGGGCTCGCCTTCCCCTTCTCTCTGCTTGGCCCCGCTGGTAATGCACTTCTGCTCACTCCTGATTCCTCATCCTCTCCCACTGCCCGCCCTTGACTGCCCTCCCACCTGCTGCTGGACCACGGTGCGGTTTGGAGGGACACACGGGGACTCCGTGTACTCGGCGGTGAGCCTGGTGGCCTCCTGCCTTCGGGAGCGGGGAAGAGCGACGGCCTCCTGTCTCTGGGGCTCTCCCATGGCAAGCAGAGCCAGTGCTAGAGAACCCTAACGGCCTTTCCCCCTGTCTTCAGCACCTTCCTTTGCTGTCAAGCCTTTCCTGCTACGCAGTTAGTCGCAAGAAGCAGAGGCTGGGGAGAGAAGGAAGGCCTTCCATCCTTGGCTATCCCTTTCCCTCAGGGCTTCCTCCATTTCAGGGTGTGTTTCAGAAGTGGAACAGCAGAGTCTTTATCCGTAGATTTCTTTTCAGAGGCAGTGCAGGTGAGACGAGGGAGGGCACATCTTTCTCGGACAATCCGTCCATTCTAGCAAGTGCATCAGATAATATTCTGTATACAGTGATACCACAGTGTTGCATTTTAAAGTATTTAATCCTTAGGGTACTGGCATTTTCTAGACCACCGGATGCATACTTTGAAGTTCATGTGTGTAAGTAGTCTGTAGTCCTTTAAAGGTTAACAGAGATTCTGTTTGTAAGATTTTGTGTTTTGTAAGTTTTTGCAGCAGTCAGCATTGGGTCTGTTGTTGATTGCTCTAATTCCTGGGATTTTTCTTCCTTCCTTTCCCTGTCCTTCACTGTCTTTCTGAGGTCAGCCTTCCTATCCTAAAAGCAGACAGGTGAGACTTGGAGTCCATAGGGTATTTGGGGAAATTCCCCTTTCTTCTAATTACTTGAAGGTCAACAAAAATATTAAAATATCAGGGTTGCCAGGAGTTCCCTGTAGATTCATTTCTTCAGTGTGATCTCACCCTTCACTTGGTGCTGTGTCCGATACCGTGGTCGTCACACAGAGCAGAGCAGCAGCGTGTCTGGAGCGATCAAAACGATGAACACAATGAAGGTGAGACAGCAGCAGCAGGAAGGCAGTGTCTGATTTCGCTTCAGAGCATTTGCCACACACATATCTGTATGTAGAGCTTTTTACATGAACGCTTTTTCTTCTTCCTGGCAACCTAATGACTTAATATTTGATGGCCGTTTCTTGTTGCTGCTATTGAGCTGAATTTTGTGTATCAAACGGAGACTGCAGCTGCCTTTTGGCTTTCCTGTCGACTTTGCTCCACTCTAGCCATTTCTTCTGGTGTTTTTTTGCCTCCTTCTGAGCTAGCCACAAGCTCTCTTGTGAGAGGCAGATGTTCTCTTCCTACAGGCAGCCCCCACAGTGGGCAGCATCTGCCCTGGCAGTGGCAGTCTCAGCAGAGGCCAAAGATGTAATAGGTCACGGGGCTGCTGCCTCTGTGTGTTTCAAGAGCAGGGTCTGAGAGAGGCGGCCAAGAAGGAGCAGGGCAAGTGTGCAGGAAATCTGCACTAACGCTGTACCCAGCCTGGGGTCAGACACATTTGGGGAGAACCTTCTGAAGCGGCACCTTCCCGTGCGCAGGGCGCAGCGCGGCGCGTGTTGGATTTGTGCTGCCTCTTGGCAGGCTCCTTCCAAGCCAAAAGTGGGAGCGTGGGGCAAGGGGTCCTAACGCTGAATGTGCAAAGGGAGACGTGTGATTGTAAGCGGCCCGGAGCCCGCGCTGCCTCTTTGCTCCCGGGGTTCCAGAAATGCCTTGGCAGGTCGTGCTGCGTCCTGCCTCGCACCGACTTCCCCTCGGATCGTCGCCTTGCTGCCCTTACCTGTGGGGCGAGGACCAACTTGCTCAGCAGCGGGTTGTCACCCCTGCCGAGCCCAGCTGATAACCTTCCAAGTCCAGTGGGTTTCTTTTTAAGGATCTAGAAGCAATTATGGAAGCAGGAGGCTGCCCTCTGCCTCCTGGCAAGCTGCTACCGCGGCCCTCACTCTTAGCACGTGCGTACTCGCAGTGCGAAGAGATGATGCCCATCTCTCCCAGGCCTGGAGGCTGTGGATTTGTAAAAGGGGAAAGTCTAGTGCATGGTCTGTGACGGAGTGCGTGGAATTCTGAAATAAAATACCTTTCCACAGTCACCTGGTCGTCTCTGAGGGATTTGTAAGCCAAGGAGTGTCTCTGAGTGCTGTCGTGGTGCCAAGGAGGGCCGTCACCTCTGCGCTGACATAACTGTGTACCCCAGCAGTGCCTAGGGGTGCCCCTCGCCCCTGGGGGACGCAGTGCCCTCCCCTCGTGGCTGTGGGGCTCAGCCCTCCGCGACTCCCCTTGCGGGAGCAGGCAGCCCGCGCCGGGCTCGCTGCCGCAGGGCCCACGTCGTGGGATGCGATTAGGGAGCCGCGTGTCGGGGCACAGTCCCACGCTTCATGGGGCTCCCACGCCTCTTTTGATCTTAACTTGCCTGTTCAGGCTCCCTCGCCCTGTTCAGGGACCCAGTTGTTCCTACACGCCTGTCCACTGCCCAGCCAAATGTGCTCCTGTCTTATCCCAGCATCAGCCTGGCGGCATCGAGGAAGCCGCTGTGCCCTGAGCCTGGGTGGGAGCACACTCAGGTTCTTCAGCTACGCCCCAGGCCCTAGTGCTGACTTGGGAAAGAGGTGGGGGGAAGTGGTGGCCATAGAGAGATGCCGCTTTTGAGGGATTCTGACTCCTTAAATTCTGGAAAAACACACTATGGTGAAGACACTATCCTTTAAGCCTTGCCTTAAATAAGTCCTCATTAATGTTTTGACTACTTGGGAAGGATATGTTATAAATGGAAAGGGAGTTCACATATCTTTAAAAAAAACCCTCAGGTTTCATGAAACTATTTTTATTTCCTTAATCTGTTCTGCAGTGAAAACAGATCAGGCAAGGTCAAACCTATTTTGTGTCACTTGGACTACTGAAGGAATAGCTAAAACTAAGGTGCTTGGTGGAATCAGTGCCAGCCATGAGTCCCCCAGGTAAGTGCCCCTAGAAAGCCTAGAGCTTTTCAATACCTGTTTCAGTACCTAGAGCCTTGCACTACCTGTTCAATGCACGCAGGAATCTGCACCTTTGTGTGGAAGCTGTCCAGCTTGAACAGTGAGGAAAGATCTAAACATCTACTGGGTTTGTTTAATGTAAAGAAGAAATTATTGAGGGGGAATCATGATAATTATTCCAAGTATGCAAAAGGTTGCTGCAGAGGAGCACGGCATAAGCGGCTCTCCAGGCTGCAAAGACTCAGCTTGTCTTTTGTTCTCAGCCTAAGGAGCAAACAGCTTAGAAGGATGATGGATTTGGGGAGAACTTAAATACTTTCCCCGCGTTGCTGTACAACCACAGTCCTTTCCTGGGAATGAATGCAACCAGTCTTACATTTCACTTGCTTGTTCTTGAATCTCTTCATTTTAAAAGGAAAGATAAAAGGTTCAGACTGGTAATTCAGTAAATTAATCTTAGGCCGGGGAAAAGAGGGTGACTCTACCTGAACTTTTAGAATATTGTGCTAAGTGCTGGACAGTGTGATGCATGTCTTCTTTTTATTCAGAACACTTGATCACCTCTGTGCTTTTTTCAGGGGTTTAATATTCTAAACTCCAAAAAGCTTCAAGTAGCTGCTGCTTTTTTAATTAAGTCACATGTTAAAATGAGGAACCTCTTCCAAATGAGAAGTTTCTCTTCCAAATAAGAAAAAAATGTGTTGGCCAGCTACCCACACTAGGCATGATTCAATGGCTCCAGCTCGGCTTACTGAACCTGGGAGTGGATCTTAAATGTTGAGGCTTAACTCACAGATGCAGCAAGAAAGAAATGCGAGGTTCTCCCTCTTCCCAGGAAAACCCACCAGTGGCTTCTAATCCTGAGAGGCTGCAGTCTAGACACTCGGGTAACTATCTGGGGTATCCGGACATTATCTCCTCTGTCCCTGTCAAGCTGATCTTTACGGTGTGAGGGACACAAGAAATATTGACCCCTCTCTTTTTTCTTTCTTTTTTTTTTTTTTTTTTTTTTGAGAAGGGAGTGAGAAGGGTATTCAAAACCTTTAAATATCACTCACGGAACAACTATGTCCTCTGCAGATTCGGGGATAGCAGAGTATAAAAGTTTAATGACCATATGCTGAACAGGACTGCATTATTCACAACTGACAGAGCCAGAAATGTGCTGGTGAGCAGGCTAATAATATCTGTATAGGACGTGATCCCATGGAACAATCCTGAAAATGCTAAGTCGAAAGAGGGGGAGTCAGACCAAAGGGTAAGGCAGGAAACATCTGAAATGATTCCCCTACTTAGAAAATGTGCTTGTCATTTTGCAAATAGCAGGAGAGGAAGAGAAATACCTTGGCTTACAAAACTCAAACTTCTCACGATCTTTCCTAAGTGCTCATGCAGGAGTCAGTTTTGAACAGAATCACTTGAAGCACATTAAAAGCCAGATTGATTTTTATTTTGCTGCCCTGGTTCAATTTCCCTGGCTCCAGTGGCTCAGCAGCTCTTTGATCTGTCTATTAAGACGCGGCGCTGAGCTTCTCAGGGGAAATATATATATATATATATATATATATATATATATATATATATATGTACTCGTTCTAACCACGTTCTTTGTGAAGAGCCACCTCCATACAAATAACGGACAAAAGCTGCTGTTTGCTTGCGTTCCGTTTTACTGGTTTGGGACCTTTCCTTTTTTGACAACAGATCCCTTGGCTTTGGCACAAGCCTGTCCCTGTCCCTGCCTCTCAGCCTTCTCCTCGTGGTGGGACAGTCCCCGTTCCATGGGAGCAGAGACAGTGCTGATATATTGTCCCATTATATGGGATATATTGTCCCATTAGACTCCCCGTTATAATGATCCCAGTCCTGTAAGACACTCTTGTCTCATTTTGCTCGGCACTGCAAAGGACAGAGACGTAAGAGGCAACTGACACAAGAGCGCAGGTGACAAACGATGGTCCGTACCCGTCCCACGACAGACATTACTTCAAAGCTGCTAATGCTCCAGCAGGCTCCTTACCCCCTTGAAAGGCAGGGAGCAATCATTGCTCAAAAGCAGTGTGGCAAAGAAACATTTTTGCCTTCAGAGTCTTGAATTTATGTAGCAGAGAGGACAGTTATGGCCTTGGACACAATAACTACTCTCACTTATCTAAATAATCCCAGTGATTTATGTGCAGGCTTCTGGTTGTTTATAGCAGTGGTGATATTGCTATCAGAGGGCCTGAAATATGTCGAAGCAACGGCAATAAAAGATGCAGTCCTGCCACAGGCCACGGAGCCACAGCTCCACGTTGCTTGTTAGGATGCTGGCAGGGATCCCAGCTTCCTGGCGGGCAGCCGCAAGACGGGCTTTGCTGGGGTGAGCGCAGACCAAGGCACAAACTTTCCTTTTCCAAATCACTGCCTGTGGCCAGGAGGGAGAATGCAGCAGGCACCGAGTTCTGTGTCATTGCCTGATCAATTAGTGATCTGCATTAAGTTTTTTTTTTTTTTTTAATTGTCATTTCTATTAATATGGACATGAGAAAAGAATGTTTAAAACAATGACAACAAAAAAAGATCCACCCCCGGTCCTTCATTTTGCACTGCAAAGGCAGATGCTTGGTGTGCCTGCCATAGGGGACTCTCCAGCCTTGTGGTCTGGTCGTGTTTGGCCCGGGACACACTGGCTCCTCTCGTGGTCAGATGCTGCCTGCCCTGTCCAGGAGAGCCCCGTATCCCTGGTAAGTGCTCAGCATGGAAGTCTGTCTCAGTGGGACTGTGCGACTCAGCTGCGTGGCCCAGATGTTACCTGCCTGAGCAGTGACTCCTTTGTCTGAGACCCACAGGACACGGCAAGTCCAGGACGAGGTCTCAGCAAGGTCTACTCACGGGTACTCTGAGTACCAAAAACAAGGAGCCCAGAAATAACCCCAATGACCCCAAGCCCCAGAGGAGGGTCACATTGTCTAGTTCCTCAGGCAGATCTGGCTTTGAGTCTCGATACCACCTGTCTCCGCATCTGAGAACAGAAACCTCCTCCTGTTACCGAACCAGGACATGAGTAAGAGAAGTCACAGCACTTCACCAGTACTTTGGTCATGTAGTCTCCTTGCAGGACTACTACCCAGTCTTCCTACGGCCAGTGCCCCTGTAACACCCCTGGAAAGGTTCACAGCTCATCTCTGCTGGCTGCCACCCCATGCTGGAGCATGGAGCAGCGTTGCCTCAACATCTTTTCAGAGCAAGGGAACCTCTTTGCTTTCAGTGCAGCATCCTCTGCCAGCTCTCCAAATGCAGGGACCTTAGAAAGGAAGATGCTGTCATTCAGGAAAAAAGATAGAAACCCAGTGATATTCGGTCCACCAGGAACTTCTCCCACCTTCAGGAGAATATACTGAAAGGGATCCAAGTCTGCTGCTACATCCCAGCCACCATGCAGCTGCTGCCTGCTAGAGGGGAGAAATATAACTAAAGGCCTCCCCCACATGTCAAATATGCCTGTGCCCCCCAGGCTCCCAGCTCATCAGCAACAGAGAGCTCAGGCCAGTGAATGTGCCTGGGCACGAGGCCTCCGTGCTGCTCTTTCCAAGACTGTCTGCGGTGTTCCCAAGCATGTGGAGAGCTCCAGCTGGGAATTACACCCAGATGAGACCATAGCTTCGCCTAAGCTACCCAGTTTGTCCATATTCCTGCTGAAGCAACATGCCAGCACTAGGAAGGCTGCACACACATGGGACTCCCAGGACCTGTTTTACATCATTAACAGGACCTACCCTTTTACAGTCTTTGTTTTGGAGCACACACCTACCTGCTGAAGAGCAAAGCTACTTTACACAAGGGCAAACAACTGTTTCCAGGTGCTTCAGATAAAGTTAATGTTTGTTGAGCTCATACAGCAGCGAGTCCTTATTCTGACAAACCTGCAGAGCACTGAGGCGCTGAAAGCCAAACCTACTGAAGTGGTGAGGGACGGTTCACTCTCCCTTGATGCTGTCTGAGGCTATCAGAGGTGCTCCACTCATAATCCACCATCCACACCTGCTTTTCAGGCCTCAGCTGTTACAAACTTGGCACATCTAGGAATAAAAAAAAGAAAGAAGGGGGAATTTGTATTGCTGTCTTTCCTTGATAGGGAAATGTGCCTTTAATAGGTCCCATGCACGCATGTGATGCCAGCAGAGACTGCCACGCAAAGGTATGTGTGCTTTTATATGCTCCGGGTACACACACATCTACGTACGTATCAACTGCGGGCCCCTGCAGGGCAGGTTATGGTGAGGTGCCTTTCTGCCCCTTTATTGCTTTAGCGACCATAAGGCTTTTTGTTTGTGTACCAAGCTGCTCCCGCATTTAGGGGCTGTTCCTGAGCCCCGACTCCTTCCGCCAAAGGGAAACAAGGCTGGAAGATGAGAGAGCCAAATGATCCCACAGCACTCAGAACAGAACCAGCTCGTCTCTCTCCTCCCTTCACAAACACATTTTTGTTTTGCTAAACATCATTTTCAGTGAGTTGTAGCTTTGCTCAGGAAATTCATGCTTGGGCAAGTTGCAAGTTCAAATCGGCCTCCTCCTTATGAGATTTGCACAATGTTTTCCCGTGTGGTAGTTGGCCGCAGATTGGCTGATTCTGAGTAACGAAGCCCTGGAGAGCTGGAGTTTACAGGCTATCGGAGCGTGCTTGGCATGCCCACATTTGTGCAGCCAGAAAAATGTAGGTGGACAACCAGGACTGTTTCCATATCCATCTAAAATAACTGAACTGTAAATTGCGAATGTAAATGGCAGATTTAATCTTTTTTTTTTTTTTAATTGCTTTAATTTCAAATGTCAGTGATATTTACATAACAGGATGGAAACACAGGAAAGTGAGGGGGTGAGTAAGCAATGAATGATTTATTAGAGGTTCCATTTGGTGCATGAGTCCCAAACAAACGAGGCACAGCATATGGCTAGCTTACTTTCCATTTGTATGTAATAAAAGACGGACGCTAATACCCCCCGCTTGATCTTTAATCACATATATTTGCTTTTCCATCTCGTTTCGGAATGGAGTGTCTATAAAACAATCCCTAGAGAGCTCACAGCTGGGATCTGGCAGAGAAGACCCTCCAGATACCTGCCTGTGCTGCTTGAGGAGAGGGGCAACCAAGTGCTGAGAATTAGCCTGGGACATGGGGTCCCCTGCAGACTCTCCTGGAAAACTGCTCCCAATTTCTGGCTGTTTTGCCTCATTCCGCCTTTGTATTTTCCCTGAGCACTCTGTCTCCTGCTAAAATTCCTGCTGCTGTCGGGAAATGCTGCATTCCCTGAAGCGCAGCTGTGCCGGCATTCCAGGGCCCAGCAGAGATCTCGGGCTACGTTACTTTTGCCTGTTGCCTTGTGCACCCCAATGGCGCATCCCCCCTTGCCGCTCCCTAGGGGCCCTGGCTCCCTCCTGGCTGCCCCATAGGGGCCCTGCTGCCTTCCCGGCTGCTCCGCAGGGTCCCTGACTCCCTGCTGGCTGCCCCATAGGGGCCCCAGTGGCTTCCCAGCTGCTCCATAGGGTCCCTGGCTCCCTCCTGGCTGCCCCATAGGGGCCCCAGTGGCTTCCCAGCTGCTCCATAGGGTTCCTGGCTCCCTCCTGGCTGCCCCATAGGGGCCCCAGTGGCTTCCCAGCTGCTCCATAGGGTCCCTGTCTCCCTCCTGGCTGGTGCCTAGGGTCCCTGGTGCCCTCCTGGCTGCTCCATGGAGGTCCTGCTGCCCTCCTGGCTGCTCCACAGGGTCCCTGGCTCCCTCCCGGCTGCTCCATAGGGTCCCTGGCTCCCTCCTGGCTGGTGCCTAGGGTCCCTGGTGCCCTCCTGGCTGCTCCATGGAGGTCCTGCTCCCTCATGGCTGCTCCCCGGGGTCCCTGGCTCCCTCCCGGCTGCTCCATAGGATCCCTGGCTCCCTCCTGTGTGCTCCCCAGGGTCCCTGGCTCCCTCTCGGCTGCTCCCCAGGGTCCCTGGCTCTGTCCGGCGGCTCCATAGGCCGCGGCGCCGCGGGCGCTCCGCACGCACACGTCTAGACGGCGCGGGAGACGTTGCCATGGCAGCACTTACGTCCGCGCGCACCTCATGGGGGCCGCTGGCTTCCTGCGGGCTGCCAGGGGAAGGAGGCTCCTTCCGCCCCCCTCCATTAACCTTTAACAAAAACCAGGCCCAAACGCTGATCCCCCTCCCCACGCCATTAAAGCGGGAGGGTGAGAGGAGGCAGCGCGTCCGCTTCCCGCCTCCCGCCGCTGCTCCTGGGCCCCAGGAGGTTTTTCCGCCGCGCTCTCCCTGCCTCGGCAGCTCCCGCTGCGCCGAGCGCGGCACCCGCGGCCCCTGTTACTAGATGATCTCCAGAGGGCCCTTCCAGCCTTAACCGCTCCCCAAGCCCCAACCCATATTCCCCAAGGAAGCACAGGGGCTTTCTGGGCTCACACATGGTGCCCGGTGTAGGAAAACAGCATGCACTGTGCTAAAGGTGGTAACATGCCAGCAGATTACTGAGCACACACATAATTTGCATTCAGAAGCCTTTTTTTTTTTTTTTTTAATCATCATAGATTTAATTTTCTTCAACACTATCAGCAGCATCCATTCAATGACTGCGCCACAAATGGGTTTTGCATCAGGGGAATGGGACACTTTTAAAATCCATGAGTTAGTAGTGGGTAGCTAATAGTTCTCTGCTGAGAAGATACTTGCAATTTTCCATTTATAAAACTTCCCGAAGATTGTTTTACTTGGGTGTAAAGACGTTCCTTCTACCTCGATCAAAAATCTTTAGCCATGAAGAAGAAATCCTTGGCATAACATGGCAAGTGGAAAGCGATGATTTATAATGGAATTAGAGCTGAATCTTGTGAGGATTTTGTAAGCAGGGTAATTCTGCAGTGCTTTGGGGGACAGGGAAACACTCCTCATTGCGTAGCTGGCTTCTGCTGAGCTGATTTCCCATTGTGAGTAGGGGACGGTTAAACGTTTCTGTCTGCAGCTCATAATGCAGACAAATGGCCACACATGAAACGGGAACCGGGCGGCTGGGAAGCAGCGAGGAGGCCGGCGGGGCTGCGTGAAGCTCCTCTCCGCGTTTCATTTCTGCTTGCATGAGTCTTGCTCACGCGCACCCAGAGCCCTTCCACAGGAATCTGTAATTATCTCTTTGAGATGAAGGGCAGGGCGTGTGTGTGTGTGTGTATACAGCGTTCCCATTTATTTAGCCATGATTACAGTTTTACAATCACCCTTTTCTTCTCCAAGGAGGGGCGGGCAGGCAAGGTGGGGGATTTGAGAGCTCCCCTGCAGCCTGGCCGGGCACCGGGATGCTCCCTGCCCAGCCAAGCAGCCCCTTGGCTTCTAGGGAAGCTGCTGAAATGCCCTAGATTTTGCGCCGGAGCAAGATCTGCTCGCTGCTTGGTGCATCTATCAGAGCAGCCCTCCTAGATCACAGAAATGCTATTGTGGTGCTTGCTGGCGTCGGAGGGCATGTTTTTTCTTCCGCCTCCTCCATTTTAATGAGTCATTCTGCAATCTGTGCTTGCTTCTAGAAAAAGAGAAGAAAAAGGCAACAATATGGAGGAAAAAAAAATAAGGCCCTTTTTATTCATCGATTGCATTCTGATTACAGATGCAGAGCCATGTATGCTGATTGGTAGTGACGGTGGTAGCATCAGACTGCTAAAAGTAGAAACTGGGTCATGCCTGTCCTTTCAAATTATCAGTCAAGTAATAAGCCCCAGGCACTTACACGTGTGCAAACGTAAGTGAAGGCCATGGCTTTACACAAGCACTACCGAGGCCCTAGCTGGGAAGCAGAGGAGCTTTGGGACAAAGTGGCTGAGGGCAATTTGACCTACATGATAATGATGCTGGGGCAGGGCAGAGTCCATCCTGGCTCCCAGAGCTGATGCCATGCTGCAAGGTTTGGCAGCAGGAAAAATACAAACAAGCAAAACAAACAAAACAAATCAAAACAAAAACCAACGGCCACTTGAAGCAGTATAGCTCTGGCACAGTGGAAAAGGGTGCAGACAGAAATCTGCACCATGCCCAGGGTTTGAGGGTCAAGGGATCATCCCATTCCATCTCAGTCAAGCTGGTGTTTGACCCAAGTGCCAATTAGGGGGCCTAAACCAGCAGAAAAGCGAGTGCCCTGGTCACTTCTCCTGCTGGGCTAGCTCGCTGGCTCACCAAGGGGCCGGATAATCCGGTGGGACTGCGGAGCAGGGAACAGGGTGGAGGGAAGGGAGCAGGGCTGCCTTCTTCCAGTGCGTTACGCTGATCTGGGTGAGATAAAAGCAGAACACGAGGCTGCACTGCAGGAACTTTGCAAGGCAACGCTGCCTCGTACAGCTACATAGCAGATCTGTTGATGTTCATGTTAGTCTGAGTAACATCTGTACTAAGAATCGGGAAGCAACCGTGTTAGTATGAAACTGTACACGAGGAGTGGAAGTTCCCCTTCCTCAACTGGGAAACACCACTTCATTTTTAGCTGTTGCAGGGCTCTGAGGCACTCACAAGCCTCGTGCTCACGGGTGCTGGGCGGTGTGGATCTCTGCGTGAAGGGCTGCAGGTCAACCCTGCGCCAGAGCTGCAGCAAGACCAGCCTGCCAACGCTCACGCGTGGTGCACGGGTACAGGCACGCACGCTGAGACCCAGCGCGGCCACAGTAATCTAAGGGCTGCATTCATCCCACCAGCAAGGAGGGCAGGCCAGGACGCCCCGGGCCGGAGCCTTATCTGCGGGAGCAGGAGCAGGCTGGGGCTCGCTGCCTGGTTACTTCATGGGGGCGAGTCCATGTGAAGCGGCCTGACCTCAGCGGGGCTTTGGGCAGGGGGCCACAGGGGCTGCTGGAAATGAAGGGGGACGCGCTGCCTCAGGAGGGGCGCGGGAGGCAGGGCCGGAGCCGCAGCGAGGGGCGCGGGCCGCGGAGCGCAGCCCCTCCCCGCCCGCCCGGCCGCCATTTCCTCGGCCAGGTGCTCCTTCTTCCCCCTCCCTCCAGACATCTGGCCTCGTCCAGCTCCTAGCCAATGGAAAGCAAGCGTGCACGTGAAGAGCCCGCTCGCAGCCAATCAGCGCCGCGCTTCCCACGTGGCGCCCTGCGTCATGCCTCCCGCCCGCGAGCACTGTCTTTGTTGGCGGTTAAGAGCCCCCCCCCCGT
>JAVCKT010021740.1:0-18060 GCA_032273925.1 Rhynchotus rufescens
GCCACGTGCTCTAGGTGACCCTGCGTGTGCAGGGGGGTTGGACTAGATGACCTCTGAGGTCCCTTCCAACCTTAAGCGTTCTATGATTCTATGATTCTATGACTTGGTCTTTCTACTCTCTCCAGCAAACTACTTGGGTTATGTTTTGTCCTGTGATACTTGTTTGCTGGTTTTGAATGAAAGATGTGTTACTTAAATAATGATGGATGGAGACATGGAGACTGATCAATGCTGAGGAGCAAACCAGGCTGACATGGTAGGTGCAACCATTGATGCATCTGGAAAGGGCGGGTATTGAAACTTATGCTCAGGTTATTCTGCCCCTTTCTGAGAGGGTCTGTCACTGCTATTTCATGCAGGATATTAGTGAGCTCTCCCTAGATGACAAGGACAGGCTAGCACTGTGTCAATATGGTGTTGGCCACGTCTGTTCGTGGGGATCTCCTCAACATGGGAGAATCCATTGACAAAGAGATATAAAAGGCTCCATGGACAGGTTCATATGCTCTGAGAACATCCTTGGAGAACATGGGAGCCGGCCAAGTGCTATAACATCATTGGAATTAATTGATCCCTTCCTGGAAAGCAAGGAAGGAGGGAGAGAGAAGCACAAGGCATCACAATGCAGAGATGACTCTTCCCTGGAGAGATGAGCAGCTCTCCTTTACCACACTTCGCCGCTCCGTGTTGCCTCTAGGAGTCTGCAGCCATGCAGAGAAACATGGATTATATTAATAACCTCAATCCAAAGCTTAAGTTTTTGAAGGCTGCAAAGCACACCGGGTTGGGGAAGAGGATCAACTTGCCCTCTACAAGTAGTTTTAGTTAAGGTGGTGTGGAGGGCGTTCCTGTACCTTGTCGTGGAGCGCAACGTGGGCAGGGAGATGCCTGTGGGAATGCGGGCGAGGGTGCGAGTCTGGGCTTGTTCTCCTGGCCACGGTGCTATCCTGCTGCGCTCGCTCGGGATGCGGCTCGTCACGGGCCCGGCTTTCTCTGCCACCCCTGCTGCAGGTGGCAGGCAGGTGGCCCGGGGTCGGTTCGTTCTCGCTCGGATGATGTAACTCGCCCCCAGGCTGACTTGGGGCTTGTGAGTGACACAGGGTGAAATTCCATCCTGCCTAATAGCAAACTGCTCTGTTGTGATGGATTTGACCACTTAGTTTTAGGTCTTGAATAATCTGGAGAAACAGGTAATGCTCGTGGGAAAACAGGAGATCAGGATGCACATGGAGCAGTGAGCGCTGAGTGCTGACAATTAGGGTGCACCAGAGATTTTTTTTTTTACATATGTTTACAATGGTAATAATAATAGCAAATGTGTTTAGCTGTTGCAGTCTATGGAAAGAGTTTGTGCTTCTCTCTGGACGTTCTGTGGATGCAGACATTTCCTGGCATTCAGGACTACAATTCGTAGAAACCCCTGCTTATTCCATTTAAAAAAATGTCCATAATTGGTTGGTTCAAAATTTACCAGTGCAGATCATTGCTTTCCAGAAGCAGCATTTTATGCTTTTCATTGGACATTGCTTACAGCATCAGTGGACAGTGCAAGTAGAAAATGTGCTCATTAGATATGAACTTAATTGAGAGTGACATGGCTGGGTATTAATATTAGTCTTGCCGCAGGCTTTTCCTTCCCTTTTGTTTTTACATTCATGCCAGTGGATGCCGAGCATGTTATGCGTTTACTGCATTCCATAAGAGCGCCGTCAGTACGGGGCACAGATTTCCCAATTTCTTCCTACATGTAAGTGCATCATCGGAGGTGCCTCCTCTGTAGATGGCAGGGGCCGTGGGCAGCCGGGCGAGCAGAGCGGGGCTCTCTGCCTCGCTCCGCACACGAGGTCACCCTGGTGGCCGGCGCGACCTTTTTTGATGACATTTCTCTTTGCCTTTAACATTCTGTGAGCGGCGTGTGGAATGTAACCTGGCATTTGTTTTTCCGGAGAACATCTTGGTGACAGGAAGCTGACGCAGATTTACTTGGGATCCTCTCCTTGAGCATTTCCACCTCTTTTCCTCTCCTCCCCCCAAGAAAAAAAGAGAATTCGAGGAATAAATAAATGAATTAGCTGAAAGGGAAGGGTCCCTTTCCTGGGGCACTGGCTACAAGCAGGACATGCCGGGAAGGGCCGGCAGAGTGGGGCGCTGATTGGCAGCAGCACCGCCTGTATGAGGAGCGGGATGTGCCTCTGTGCTCCCGAGCTTTCCCGGCAAGCCAGGAGCGGCTCCATCCCTACTGCTGTCGTGTCGTGACTCATCCGCTCTCCAGGGCGTCCTTGCTGGCTTCGCCTTGGCTCCCGCGGGCACTGAGAGCGGAGCGTGCGCCTGCCGAGCGGAGGAGGGTGGGTGGCTGTGGGGTGCGTGGGTCCTGGCGCTGTCCCGCCGTTCCCGCTGCTCCTGGCCGGGCTGAGCGAGGGGCTGGAGCGGTTTGTGTCGCAAGTCGCTGCCATCTGCGCGGGGCGCTTTGTTGGACTTTGTTTGTCCAGAACAAAAGGCTCTGAAGGGGATGCTGGGGCTCCCTTTTCTAAAGGAAGCGACTGATTTGGAGAAAAGCTGCTGTCACCTGCTCGGCCTGAACGCTGCTCATTGTGAGCATTTGCACTCTTCCCTCCTGGAACGTCTAGTGTCACTTTTATTACCTGCAATTATGCCAGTGCTCAGTCATGTGGCACTTGTTTGAGGACATGGTAGTCGATTCATTCATTGCGTCTGGGACTGATATGTTTTATTTTGTTTATATATATTTTACATTGTTCAGGTTGACGGTGTTATCTCTTGGGTAATTAAACTGAATTATTGAAGCCTCTGAAATTAACATTGTCATTTTTAATAATTAAAATAAAGTGTATCTCAGCCTGTTTCACAGGTTAGGTTATTTCCTCTTCCTTATTTTGGAGGTGCGTGTGAACTTGTTGGAAAGAATGTGAGCACTCTATGGCGTGTTTCTAAAAGTTTGCTTAACAAAAATAGGTGGGGAAAACCCTAGGCTTCCTGTAAGGCCTTAATAAGCTGCAGACCTCCTGAGAAAACGAAGCAGAAGGTATGGGTTAGGTATGGGAAGTCAGTCAGTGTGTGGTAGGTAGTGTGCTGTCAAGAGACTTTCCTGACCACAGCCCCACGCAGATGCATGTAAGAGAGTAAGAGTAAGAGTAAGTGTGTCTCAGAGCACAGAAGAAGCTTTTCGCATAGGTTATTTTCTCTTTTTTTTTCCTTCAAATTGTAACATTACTGTTTTAAACTGGCCCAATTATACATGCATTTTTCTTTTACTTTTTTATTTTTTTGAATTTCACTTTTCAATTCAGTGTTCACAATTCAATTTCCTGCTTGCTATGAATCTGGGAATACTTCTAGAGTGGTGTTTGGAAATGGATGGATGCTGCAGTTAAAGGAGTAGAGTTTGGATGACTCCAGTGTGAACAATGAAGTTCTGGTCTTCACTCCCTAACTCTGGGCTAATTCCTGCAGCTCTAGGTCTTTCAACTACACGCGGTTATTTCCTTTGACTAGGCTTGACAAAGCCAGGCTCTTACATTTGTATGCAGGGGGATTTATGTTTCTTATGGAGTCAGGGCTATAAGCATGGGGCTTGCAGAGCTGTGGCAAGGGGCAAGCTTGGCCATCTGCTCTCTATAGGAGTGACCAGGACTAGGAGATGGAGACCAGGACATCCTAGTCCTGCCTGTGCTGCTGCCTTTGGGGCAGAGGTTCGTGGCTGAGCAAGGAGAGGCAGCAATGTCCAGGAAAGATAGGGGTAACTCAGAAGAACCAGAGGTCTCTAGTACGACCTGCTCAGAGCAGCGTCTGCCATTGGATCAGAAGCTTCTGTGGGGCCATCTCCACTTGGGTCTTGGAAAGCTGGGCAGCCTGTTGCACTGAAGGAATGAGGAAGCTCTGTAGCCCACAAGATCCTTCCATGTCTCTGCACACATTGTAATGTCTCAAGCTGCGCAGAAGAAGGTTTTGGCTCAGATTTGGGCTCAGAAAGCTGGAGAACAGGAGGAGCAACTCAGCCTGAATGAGGTAGCTGGTCTGTCCGTGCGTGCTGGTGCTGCTTATTGGTAAACATGTCGTATTTCCCGGGCAACACACAGTCTGTTTTGGCAACAGCTGCTTCCGAGTTTGCAACCAGAGACTGGCAGCAGTAGCAGAGCACGCCGGGCTGGCCCTGGTGTCAGCGCAGGGGTGAGGGGAAGGGCTCTGTGGTGGCTTCTGGTGGAGAAGACCACACAGGCCATGAACTGCTCCCTCCCAGGCCGCTCAGCTACTGCCCGGGATTTCATGGCTGTTCTCAGAGTCGCCAGAGGCTGCAGGGCACTTGTTGGGAGAGCTGGTGCAGGGACTCATGGATGTGGCCTTGTGGTGTGAAACTTGAGCAGCTCTTGAGCTTCAGAGCAGTCACCACATTAAAGAGAAGACAGAGTGTGTGGTTAAGGCACCAGGCTGGGACTCGTGGGCCTGGGACTGGCCACAGAAGTTCTTGCGTACCCTTAGGCAAGTCACTTCTCCGTGTCTTCGTTCCCATCTGTAGAAGGAGGAGTGCGACTTTGTGAAGCTCATTCCATATGTTGTGTCCCACTGGACCACGAGCTCCTAGGGCAGAGGCTCCTCGCTCCCGGCAAGGCCAGGCCTTGGCCATCCTGCGGCTCCTGGGGGCTGGCAGCGCACCAGGCCCCACGGCATGGCCGCCTGCATAGGCCTCTGCTGCAATAGCCTGGAGGAGCTCTGTGGTGCTCTGCTGCCTTCCCAGTGGGGAATCCCTGTCTCTGCAGCTTTGCTGCTTGAATCTTGGGGGTTTAGGGCCTCTTTTCTCCAGCTAGGGCACCCCTGGCATCCCCTTTGGGTGCTTCTCTGAGGACATGTGCATGCCCTGGAGAATTCACCCGAGCGTCTCCCCGACCACTGGCAGAGAAGCATTTCAGCCCTTAGACACTGCACTGGTGCTTCAGAAAGCTCCTTCAGATGAAACACTTGGCAAATCCATTTTCACATCTCCAGAACTGTGGGAATAATTTTTAATTGGAAAATCTGGTTCGGTCCCTTCCTAATTTTCAGGAAAGACTGAGGGAAGGATTACAACCAACCCTAATTTGGCAAATGAGGCAAGGAAACAAAGCCAGTATAATAAAACCACAGGGTAATGTGTCATCTTCTGCCTTTTCTTCACTCACTGGGCAGATACAGTTTAATTGTAATGATGTGTGAACATTTCTGCAAGTAAATTTTCTGGAATATGTTTTGCCAAAGGAAAGAAATCTCAGTAATACCAGATCTCATGATATCTCTGCTGTTTGAGGCATGCAAATTATGGGCGAGTTTCTAATGTGTTAGGTTCCCACAAGCCTAAACTGAATGCTTAAGGAGAAGCCAGTGGGAAAGACGTTTCTCTAGACAGTCGTACCTTTTTTTCTTCTTTTTTTTTGCCTTACAAATACTTTCTTTTTTTTAAAAAAAATGAGTGTCAATGTCAGCTAATAATCTTCTTCAGAACAACCCATGGTGTTTTCCATTGCCACAAGGACATGTCGCCTAGGTGAGGACTGGTGGATTCCTCCTGCAGGATATAGAGCTTCTTTCATGTCTATGCATTTGAACATGTGGCCAGACTTCTTGGTCCCAAGCAGCTAGCCCCACTGGCAGTGCTGCAGGTGGCTCCTCGCAGGAGTTTCGATGGCAACAGAGAAATCTGTCTCTGGAATCGCACCTCCTGGAGGAGGAAAATGCCTCTGGCTCATCCTGCCCTCTCATGTGTGCAGCGTTCCCAGCCCAGCGCTTTCCAAACTGATAGTCCCCTGATCTGGCTGGTGTCTGTGCTGCTCTTTCCCTCTTGGTTTCCATGTGCTGCCATCTCAGTGCAGTCTGTGAACCAGACATGAAGTGCTTGCTCAAAAGTTTTTCTCCATGTGACTGTTGCTTTCTCTGTGGCATCTTTTTTAGGCATTTGCAGAGAGATGGAGAGGGAAAGGTGGGATTTCCCCCAACAGCTTTGTGCACAATGAGACATCCCTTTTGCAGCTACGTTACCTTTGGCATAGGGACAGCTAGAGCTCTTCTCTGGAGGGAGAAGGCAGTGGGGAAATGAGACAGGGGGAAAGCAGCATCTGGGACCAAGGTTTTGGGATGTTTTTTGTGTGTTTCTCCAAAGGAGAGGAAATGGAGAGAGCCTCTTAACTCTCCTGCGACCTGGCAGGGGAGGCCCATGGGGAGAGCCTGGCCCCAGCCACGAGCCCAGCCATGCTTTGTGCCAGCTCTACTCTTCGCTTGCCCCATGAAACCTGTGGTAGAAACGCACTGTTTTGCTGTGTCCTGGTGTCCCACTAGGGCTTTGCTCCTGATTTCAAGTTCTAGCCCTGCCGCTGTCTGTGTCTGCGCAGTGGACCCTTCCCGACATGCTGTCGAGGCAGTCAGTGCTCAATGGGATCAGTAGGCTGTGGGTCAGAGAGGGCTGATGACACCATATGGATGTGACCTGCTCCTCTGGCTCCTTCCCGCTGCCAGCCCTGTTCCCTGGCAGCCGCTTCTGCCGCCCGCCCTTGGAGTTTCTGTGTCAGGGCCATCCACCAGAACACCAGCAGCCTAAGTGAGATAAAACAGTTGGTGCTCTCGTGCAGCAAGTTGGTGACGAGTACTTGGGGCCAAGAGGGAAGGGAACGAACAGTTAAATTCTCTCGCTTGTATCTGTGCTTTCTTGTCCCTGCTGATATACTTTACGGGCAAAAACACAGATAAGTGATAATGCATATGCATCATTTTAGTGTCTTTAATTGTAGTTCACAGAAGGTTTTTAGAAAGTCTGATGACTCAATAACGATGATAAACTCCCTAAACTTTCCAAGGGCTTCTCTAAGCAGTTCTAATGATCACGAATCCCTTGGGTAAGCTTATGTTTTTGTTTAATGGCAGTCAGCTGGTTAAGGTATAATACGGCATTATTTGTAAAAGATTTTCTATGCTGCCTTTTTAAGTTACTGTCACTGACCAGTGATTCCAACCTTTAAATATCTGAGATTCTCTTTAGAACTGATGTCAACAGAAGTGAAATCAAAAGTGAAATGAATCTTTAGCCACTGTCCACTACCTTAATGAAAATTATTTACCAGGAGCAAAGACATTTGCACTTCACTGTATGGGAATGGACTTTTCTGATCAAGGGATTGTGAAGCAAATTGACAGAGGAATTCAAGGACAAGTACAGTTTGGAGTCTCTTAAGTATTGTCTGTCATCTTTCCTTCTTCAGTCAAGCTGTAGTAATCTGTCTGAAAGCTCCAATCCCCAAGTGGCGACCCAGCACTCAGAAAACTGCGGCAATGACCTGAAGGAGAGTGTGTTATTCCTGCTGTTCTGTAGGAAAGCTGAAGCTAAAGGGTTTTCTTGATTTGTTTTTTTTGCCTAACCAAGAACTTTTGTAAAAACAGCAGCTAAAGTGCCAAGGGACCTTAAGCGACGAGGCACTCGTGCTTGTAACCTTCATCCCAGACATGCCCGTGTCTGCATGGGACTGTGTTTGTCCTAGAGACCCGTCGTCCCCTTAGCAGGGGCACAGCTCATCGGGCAGGAACGAGATGAGTGTTCAACATGGCCATATGGATCCTTGAAGTAATTTCAGTGACTTCAGCAGGATTAAACCAAGGTTGAATTTGGTCCCGAATCTTTATGTTTGCAAATTAATTTGGGTGCAATCTACTTTTAATTATGCCTAACCTAATTATAGCAGGTTTATTATCACAAGGGAGGAATGCTAGAGTATCCAAAACAAGCATAGGGAGTATGGCTATGCCATTAGATAAATGTTACATTAATGCTGTGTGGGAGGTGTGATAGCAGTATATATTTTTAAAAATCATCAATATTAAAGGACGTATTAGATTAGAAGGGTTGGTGAGTGGAGTCTCTTGCTGTAGCAAGCAATTGCACCTGATAGTGACTTCCAGGAATGGCTCAGGAGCCCTTTTGAAATCAGTTCAGCATTTTTGCCCCTTCTGTTTATATGTCTGGGCCTGAATCTCACGCCTCCTTTTCCTATTTTTGAGTCTAAATTTCTTCAAATCCAATTTATGTTCACTTAGTCATCTTTTGCATCTTTTGCATCTTTTGTTTTCCCTGCCATGTTATTTTCCAGCACAAATGCTGTAGAGTCCTAAAGGAACACAAATCCACGTGAATCCTGAAGTTACATTGAATTATGTCCCTTTAAACATAATAACAATATCTAAGCTCATGATGAACGGTACAGATGTTGTGAGTAGCCCTCCAAAATGACCCTTGCCCCTACCAACAGAGTATTGTAGTGAGAAATGGAGCCTGGTCTCCAAACAAGCTTCCTACCGACAGTGTTGTGTGAGAAATCTCCAAATGAGATTTGGAAAATCTCCAAACAAGGTTCCTGCCTATTGACATGTAGGACCTACATGGCACAGCTTCTGGCTGTAACAGAATCACGGAATCACAGAAGGGTTGAGGTTGGAAGGCACCTCTAGAGATCACCTAGTCCAACCCCCCTGCTCCAGCAGGTACACCCAGAGCACGGCACACAGGGTGGCATCCAGGCAGGTTTGGAAGATCTCCAGAGAAGGAGAAGGAGACTCCACAACCTCCCTGAGCAGCCTGTTCCAGGGCTCTGTCACCCTCACAGGAAGGAAGTTCTTCCTCATATGGAGATGGAACTGCCTGTGTTTCAACTTACACCCATTACCCTTTTCCCTGTCACTGGCCACCACTGAGAAGAGCTTGGCCCCTTCCTCCCTATGTTCACCCTTCAGGTACTTATACATATTAATTAGATCCCCTCTCGGCCTTCTCTTCTCCAGAGAACACAGATTTCCCTGCTCCCTGGCTTATTTTCTCCCTCTGCCTCCATGCTAGCCCAGTCCATGCCATCCTGCTGTCCTTCTTGTAGCCTCTCCAAGGTTGTCAGTACAGAGCCTGCTCTGATATTTTCAGTGTCTGAGGACAATACCTGTATGCACTAAGCAAGTAAGTCAAAATCCTTTTATTTTCTGTGGTACCTCTTAATGCATTTTGCTTGAGGAAGCATTTGTTAAAAGGCTGGAATGGGATTAGAGAAGATAAATTCAGGCCTTTGGCATGCTGGAGCGTGGTGGGCACAGGCTCCCTCTGCATTTTTGGGAGCCTGTGTCAGGCATCTGCAGTGCTGTCGTATTAGAGACTGGCCCTGGTTGCACAGCACCACCGGTGTTCGCTTTTTGTCTCCTCCTGGCAAGAAATTTTCTGGGAAACCATTTGTATTATTTAACTAATGATGACTAATACTTGAGCGTTGATGTCTGTGTGGTGTGGGATTGTGCCTGTCTGAGCATTTACCCTTCTTTTCTGAGTCTAAGAGCACGCTTTTTATCTTCCCTAAAAAGATAAAAAGTAAAAGTATTTCGCAGGAATCCTTTTCATCCCCTTTTTGAGGAGTGATTCATCCTGAAAATAAATCCTCTGTGTGCGTGGTAGCTGAGGCAGAGCTGGTGCCTGGTGCTTGGATGGTTGGGGGAAGAAGTGGAGAAGCTCTGGAGAGCGTCTGGTCTTCTGCCGCCCGCAGTCTCGTGCACTTGGGGGGACATGTCCCAGTGGGCCCAAGGACAAGCAGCAAGTGGTGCAGGGACTGCCCAAAGTGGTGTTCACGCTAGAGCTGTGTCATTCATGTCATCTTCTAGGCCCCATGTTATAACTTGCTTATTCCTCCACTCTGGAAGGCCCAGGCCTGAGCATCCTACTAAATATTTGCAAAACCTCCAGGTTTGTCAGGTCTCTGCTTAATTTTCTCTCTTTTTTTTTTTTTTTTGTAAACTGATTTTACCCAGTTGGTCTCTTTTCTCCCGATCGCATTTCAGGACAGCTCCTGCTTCCTTCCTAAAGAAGCTATTAGCTCGCACGCTCTGAACCAAAATGTTAGCTCAGCTTTAACAGATGGATGGATATGGGTATCATGTGGCAAGTTAATGAATAATATCTATCACCTAATTTCCCGAAAGTTGGCATGTAATGAGGCTGGTGCCATGATTATTACCTCTGTAAATCATGACTTTTAAGATGATGACAATCCCTCCTGCCCCAAGGATATGGGACAGCCAGACAATGATGTACATTTAATTGCGGTGTGTGAGAGGCGCTGTGTTTGGGAGCGTGCCACTGCCTCTAAATTATCCTCTGCAGCACAGACGTTAGAGGAGATTAGCACAGATCGGAGGGGAGGGAGGGCCCTGCCATGCTGCTAGGTGTTTGCATGTGTATTTATTTATCAGTGCGAGTCAGCCTGTGATAGTGGGGCGAGGTGGTGATGTATAGGAGGTAGGTTTGACTTCCAGGCTTGCCACCTTGCTCTTTCCTCAGGGCTGGAAGAGCAAGGAATAGGCCTGGGAAGGGAATCATTCAGGATTGCTTGGAGACGTTTCCTTTGTTTCACTGATGGGTGGTTTTGGTGGATTTTCCCTTGAACACAAGACTCTCATCTACCAAATACCAGGCTCAGCCTGGGGTGTTGGAGCTGTCGAATCTCTGCCAAAACCTCCTCTCCCCGCAGGAAATTTGTGTCCTCTTTTTGTTCCTACTCCAAACCAAGGCTGGCCATGAAGCCGAGTCTTTCCCACGTTGCTGGCAGTCAGCTCACTTACACTTCTGCTCTCTCGCAAAGGGTGGCATCTGTGTTTGTGGATGCCTCCAAGAATGTCTCATACTCTAGCAGTTAATTAATCAATTAATTTCATAACTACTCCTACTAAAATATCTACTCTACTGGGCTGTTAAGGTTTCTTTCATTAGGTGCTATGCTACTGAAGTTGACATGGATGTGACTAAATTGTGAACAAATCAGATGTTGCAGATGACCCTGGGAAAGCAGCTGCTGCCAATATGCCTTTACTGTAATCCTGTTTTTCTTTTTTTTCCACTGTGGACTCCTTTCTTGGGAACTTCAACATGTCTATTGAATTTTTCTTCTCCTGTTTTATTCTTCAGGGGTCTGTCATGTCTGCCGGCTACAAAGCCATCCCGAAAACCTGGCTGGATCGGGGACAGGGAAAACTAAGGGTCTTGCGGTTGCTCAAGTGCTTTCCCCATTAGCACTGCCCAGCTCCTCTGAGCTCTGTGCTGAACAACAGCTAAAACAGCCCTAACAGTGGTACTGGTGGCTTTGGATCAGGTTAAGGATCCACCTGCCCTGGCGTCCAGCAGTGCCCACTAGCCTGGGTTGCCCGTGGGATTAAACCTAAGGAAAACATATAGTGATATGTTTGCATGACCATGGCCCATGCCGGTGGTTCTGCTTATTCCTGGTCTCTGTGAGGGCTCAGGGCTTGTTCTCCTAGCCAGGGTGTGAAAGGCCTGCAGGAGTGCGGGGCCAAGAGGACACTGTGGCAGATCAAGAGGACACTTTCCTAACTCCGTGTGCAGCCACCATCCAGAAGGAGACCATCTCTGGCCATTTCTCTGTTCCTGTGGGTTTTCTGCAAACTAAAGATAGCCTGTTGTTTTTCTTTGATTTCCTTTCCCAAAGTAAACAAACACAAAGTAAGCCTGTAAAACATCTGCAGTGTCAGGAGATGTTCCCTAACCTGCTGGAAAGATGCTATCTGCCAAGGCAGTGCTGGGGTTGCTAATTGATTTCACAAAGAAACATCAACTTCTTCTGTGTAATTCTCTACAGTGAATTGGCTGTTGTTGGTCTGAGCCTGTGTTTAGCCTTTTTGTCACTAAAGACATTGTAATGCTTATGGAATTAGTGGTTACATAAGCTGGCTGTCTCTGAGTGGGCTTTGCTGTGCAGTAATGCTCATTTAGGGTAAGGTAAGAGCAAGCAGCAAAGCAGAGGACATGGAAAAAATATAGATTTGTAGTTGAGAGACTTATTAGAACTTAACACAGTGTGCAGGAAAACCCGGATTTGGGAGTTTTCATGTATTCTCTATAGCTCTGTAGATTAGAATGGAACCGTGGGAAAGCTGCCAGGGCTTTAAGATAAATCCATGCTTTGTAAATCCTTTCATCTGACTGTCGGATTCATACAATTGAGTATTACCCAGTTTATTATTGTTAGTTGATTAAATTCCCATTGGTCAACACAAATAGTACTGTTCAGGCGGTGCGTTCATGTGATGGAAACTGGCACTGCGGAGCAATCCCTAGAGAAAGAGAAGGACAACCTGTCACTTAAAACAGTGGCCAGAGCGTGTGTGTGGAAGAAACCCAGGAAGAGAACAAATCCCCCTGTTCGGACAGCATTCCCGGTGTCTCTCCCGGGTCCGCGGAGCCTGTGCTGCTGGGAGGGATGTGTGGGGCAGGCCAAGCATGTGTAACTAGGATTAATGGGATGCAATTAGGCGAAGGAGAAAGTCGTCGGGAAATGTCTCCTCAAGGTCTCCTCAAGGTGAACGCTGTTGTGGTTCCTTAAAGTTTCTCCAGTAGCAGGGGCTTACTTGGGTCATGTTAAAATGAGGACTGAGAAAAATCCTTTTTGGAAGGAGGAGATAGGCTACATCAGAGGTTTTATGGAGGTGTGGGGAGTTTCCATGGACGATCTTACCTTGGGTGCATTTTACTTCCACAACCCTGTTCCACAACCCTGTTTTACTCTGTTTACTCCAGAGTAACCTCCTTTTTCTTCATGTGTAATAACTTGTTTCCCAACGGGAAACCCAAAGAGGTGCAATACACACTAGCTAGCAAATGAGCCCACAGGGTTATTGCAAAGGACTGCAGTGCTAACCAGTCCTTTTGTTTTAGGTAGCAAAGCACCATTTTGTAGAAAATAAAGATTGTCTTCTGTCCCTCCAGCCCAGTCCTAAGATGTGGGCTGCGGAAGAGCTGCAGGTGACCATCCGTGTGAGCAGTCAGGTGGAGCCTGGGACACCACGTGGAGAAGGAGGGTGTTTGGGTGTCAGTGCCTTCCCACACAGCCGTCCCCTTTACCCTGCTCTGCTGTGGTTTGTGTTGCCAGAAACCCCAGCCCATTTGCTGACTGATGGACAGGAGGGCACAGGAGCAAAACCGAGTGTCCGTGCTCACGTGCCCTGCAGCTACGGCCCAGGGCCCCTCTGCAAAGCCGTCCACAGGCAGAAATGGAGCCAAGGGGCTTCTTGCACACAAGAAGGGAGCTACTGAGGCAGAGAAGTGCATATTAACCTGCCGTTTAGGGAGCGGTCAGCTGCCAGTCCAAAGTGCTTAAGTAAGAGGTAATAAACCTGTTAATAAATAACAGGGAAAGTTGGCTGCATTGCATGTTTTTAATATTTGAACGTATCCTTAGGGAAACCCGATAAAGGTTTGTGCAGTCCTTTTACAAAGCCATATCAAGTATTTGCTTAGCTTACGGGATCAGAAAGTCTCTTCCGATCCCCTGGTTGCTGAATCCTTGTGGGACTGATTTTATTATCCCTGACAGATGAACGCCTGGGCTCTCCTTGAGTATCCCGGACAAGGTGACTACACATTTCTGTAGAGGAACGTGCTTTGCACTGATTGCGAGGGAACTCATCCTGTAAGATGGTCCTCACCCACATTTCCTTATCCAGGGGGGTTAGGGAGCACCCCTTAACAGATTAACCCATGGAAGGGACTAACTTTCTAGAGCCTTCCTAAAACTCCTGGATAAGGATGGCAGCTTACGTGCAAGCTAATCACAGAGATGGAGGGGAGATTTATCTTGTAAGTGGCTTGCCATTTCTAGCTCATTTGCCCTATTTTTATTCCAGTAGTATTGTATTATTACCTTATTTTTAATCACTTCTATTTGAGTTTTCTCATTGTAGGAGTCCAGACCAGTATCACATTTTAAACCGCTCCTCCATCTTTTTTTTTCTGCTCCCGTTCAGCATTGTACTATTAGGAAATGCTTAGGTCTTGTCCAGCCCTTCTTTCCAGGCATTAATAATATGTTTTCTTTTTTCAGATCCTTAATTTATATCGAGTCATTCTACCTAAGTATCAGGAATCTCAGTTATGCTCCGTTTTGGGTTAGAGCATATTTTTGGCTGGCTTACCACCATCCCAGCTGGCCCTAACAAACTATCCAGCAGTTCAGCGTAGGCAAAACATTACACTTGACAGCCCTTTTCCTGTTTAATTTCCTTTTGAGGACTCTTCCAGCAGGGCTGCAGGTGCAGAGGGGAGGAGAGGACTTCAGGTAGGAAGTGCTTTCCCAAAAGAGAATATCCCTCCATGCTCATGTAGGGAAGTAGCCAACAGCCGCTGCTCCATCTGTGTAGTTTGATGGCGCAAAGGGGCTTCTCTGTGTCCTATTTAATGGGTTTTGTTGATTTTTCTCTATGTGAAAGCAGGCAGAAATAGGATTTATGCCTTCTTTCAGCGTGATACTGAAGAACTGTACCGTAAAGTAACTGTAGATAATTTGTAGTTTTTATGTGTGCCAGTTTTTCCTGTCCATACTGAGTCCTCAGAGGTGTTTGGAGGAAACACACCTTCCTCGCACAGTCACGGAATGTGTTTATCAGAAGTGAGCTAAATTACTAGGCAATTGGAGCACATAATGTTTAACCACAGTCTGGGACTGGACAGCATGAGGCTGTTTGTTTTGCTGGCACTAGCTGGTCAGGAGGACAAGAAGAGAGTCATGTTACACAGAACCCCAGAAATCAGAACTTCCATTTTCCCATGGTCTCTTCTCCTGCCCTTACCCCTTTCTGCCTGGGCACTTCATGCTCTTGCACGCCACGCTCCCTTCTGCATCCCACCTCCGTGGTATGTTAGGGCAAGCGGCCAAGTGCATTTCTTTTTTCTGTTTGTTTTTGTCCTTGCTGGCTTGCCAGCCTCCCTGTGCGTTGTGAAATGCAGCCGAACCCACAACTCCAAGCCTTAGTGTTGTGAGAGCCTCCTTTTTGCCAGCCCGCGCCTGGAGGCGCAGCTCTGAGCTCTGCACTGCAGCAGAGTCACTTCCCTCCAGGGACCCATGAGAGAGACTGGCCCATCAAAACAGCCCAATATGTGCAGGTCCATAGCTGGTGTATGCTGAAGGCTGTGTAGGTGCCATCTTATATGGTAAGATATATATCTTGATATGAACTGCTGGCTCTACAGCAGCAGCAGTTCCTGATGGATGGGACAGGGTATGGGGTTTCTTCCAGTAGTGTGGACAGGCTCCGAGTCCTTAGCCGTAGATATTTTTGTGTCTTCAACACAGGCAGGCATGATCTGCCAGCTCCAGAAGAGCTTGGTGTGCAGGGATTTCAACGTTCCCTGGTGACTGTCTTAAGCCTCAGGCTTGTGACTATTTTAGGCTTCCTCTCCATCCGAGCTTTTCACCAGAAGTTTCATCCTGAGCTAAAAATTGCATGAAAATTGATGTGTTTCCATTAAAAATGCTTTGTTGACACAGCAACATTTCCCTCTGAAAAGCTGTTGTACCTAAAAAATTCACAGCGAGCTCCCAAGCAGCGCGGCGGGAGCAGGCAGCACCATCAAACCAAGCATCTTGCTGCTCCGTTAGGACAAGAGCGTCATGCTGCCAGTTCCAGGTATGACAAGAAGCTTTGTTCACCTTTGTCCTGTGCCACAAGGAAAAGCCAGGCCTAGCTGGATAAACGGTTTTTAACCACCTGCTTGGGCCCATGTCTTTGCTCAGCACCTTGGCAGGGCTGCTTCTCAGAGCAGCCCGGGAGGAAGAGGTGAAGAAATGGGGGAGAGCTGAGGGAAGCGAACAAGACAGGGTGAAGGAGCCGCACGCAAGGTGTCTGCCCAGCAGTGGCCACCCCCATTTTGGCGTTTCTTAGGCTGTGCTAGCACGAGGGGGAGTCAGGTGCTGGGCCTGCGGTGTTGGGAGGCAGGGAGAGGGCCGGGGAGGCGGCGCAGGCCGAGCCCCGAGCGTGGCCAGGTCTCCCGCGCGCCCAGGCATGGAGACAGAGCTCCGCGCTCCCGCTTCGCCCGCTCTTCCATGAGCCGCCCCGGCGGCGGCCGGCGGCGCCCCTTCCTTCGCCCCCCTCGCGCTGCCTCTCTCCTGCGCTCTCGCTGCCAGCTCCTGCGCGCGGATAAAAACATTCCTGCGCCCCCCGAGGCAGCGCCGCCCTTTCACAGCGCAGGGGGCTCCCCCGGCCCCGCGCAGACCGACTTTGATCTGGCTCCAGCCTTTTCCCAGCGAGGAGCGGGGCTCCGCTTCCAGCGCCCCATGCTGCACACAAAGGAGGGGACAGGGGAGGAGGGGAGGGCTGTTTACCCTCATCAGGAATGGTCGAGTGGCCCGAGTCAATAGAGACCATTTTTCATTAACCTAATCATTAGTTTTTCTCACTGCCAATTAAATTTTCCCTCCCCGTACTGAGGAGGGCATCATTTGCATCTGTGAGATGTATTTTTTTAATAGGGGGCTCCCTGCACATCACAGGGTTATTTGAGGAGGGGAAATTAAAGTTTAATTTCTCTCCTGACTTGGCGGAAGAGGATTTTTGAGCTTTAATTATCCCGCAGCTCGGATTCCTGACCGTTGAAGGCCGCGTTGCAAAGGCGGGTTTCTATTGTGCCAGGCGGGTAATTATGCAGCCCTCTCCCGGGCTCCCCGCCTTTATTGTCCAGAGGAATCTTCCCAAGCAAAGGCGGGAGCAGATTTACAATCAGAAATGCATTTGCTCTGCCTGCAAAAGTTGCAACGTGATGTTTACAAAGAAAGACCCATGTTCTTGCAAATAGTTAAGATTTTCTGGCTTTACCCATTTAACTAACATTTTATCACCTTATCTGACAATCTGCTCCCCCTCCTGCAAGTTGCTGAAGTGGTTTTCTAAAATCCAGAAAGCCCAGTCCTTGGCTGCTTTGTGCTATCAGTTTTTAAGCTGGATTTCTTTGAAGACAGTGGAAATATCTGCATAAAGCTTTCCACACATTTGTGTGTACAATGTTGAACATAAGCATTACAGCCATCTGAAAGTTAAGTGTTAATCTATCGAGGAGAAAATCTTTAAGGATTCAAGCAAAACTAAATTTTCAAAGAAAACTTAGTCATTACTATTCCCTTTCACTGGACTTCGCATTAACCTGACTTGTTTTGTGCTACCTTTTGAACATTTACATTTAGAGATTTGTTACAAAAAGTGAGGAACTTCAGCAAAAGTCTTCTTAAACATCATCAAATTTTTCCAACTGTAGCAAGCTCCCCAGTTTTTGGATGTATTTAGATTTGAGGGCAAAAAATTTGCATGACTTTGATCAGTGTGATGTGTTCTAAGAGCAAGATACCCGATTGTAATTCCTTCCAGTTAAATACTCACTGCAGGACCTCATTTTTGCTGCAGGATGTAATGGGAATAATGCAGGAGGCAGGTCAGGGAGCAGATTTGGTGGTCTGATTGCATTGATTTCCGAGGATTTGCATGACGTAGCTGACAGGGCAATTGGGCGTGCAAATATTCAGAGCAACCTGCTCAGTGGAGCTTTCTGGCTGTAGCAGGGTGACAAAGGACTTTGAACTCTGCTCTCTTTTATTGCTGTTTTGGTTTCAGTGGTACAAACTCAAAGAGTTTGGGGGCTTCTGGCTGTTACTTTTTATGTTATTCTGGGAAAGGGGTAATAGTTTATTATGGGAGTTTCTGGACTCTTAAAATAGTTCCAACTCATTATCCTGGACTTCATTCCCACAGACTCAGATTTCAGATTAGCACCTTTGTGCTTTTCTTAGACTCTTAAACATGGACAGGGCTGATTCCTTGGCCTTCTCCAAAGCCCTCCCTTGTCACAGTGCATGTGAACCTTGACAGCACTTTGGCTTTTAGTGCTGCTGAGGCTTGTTTCCTAACCAGGACGGTTTCCTGGCTCTCCCCGACTTGTGTATATTCATCACATCCCTCTTTTTTAAGCTCTTTGGCTGGAGTTTGTGTCCAGGTTCATACTGAGCCTAATGCTGTGTTGGCTTTCTGTGATTTAAGACTACTAATTTCTGTGAAAAAGCTGACAACAATAACTCAAAGATGAGAACTCTCCCTTTTGGGGGGTGCTGATTCTGAAATCACTGAAAATGTTTGAAACAGCCATTTCCAGCTCTTGTCTTTTCCAGTAAGGGCTTGCTAGTTCTCCTTGCACGTTTTTTTTTTTTTTGGGGGGGCCACAATGAA
>JAVCKT010021740.1:18083-48346 GCA_032273925.1 Rhynchotus rufescens
CCCCCCCCCCCCCCCCCCCCCCCCCCCCCCCCCACTGTGCAGTTAGGTGAATATTTTAGCAGAAGAAAATTGCACGGATGGTTTCAGATTACTGAATTTAACATGCCAGTCAAAGACTGTTTTGGCCTTAAATAATTGCAGTGCTTGCTTTCTAAATGTTAAGTGAATTAGCAACAGATTTTATCATGTGTTTTATGTATGGAAATAGTCATGGAAAATAGAACTGAAGGGCTCTGGAGGTCACCTAGCTCATCCCTTTGCCCCAAGGCAGACTGAACTCTACTTAAACTACTCCTGACAAATGTTTGTCTAACCTGCTTTTAAAAACCTTCATCAGTGGCGATTCCCACAACCTCCCAAGGCAATCTCTTCCTTGCTATACTAGCCTGCTTTTCCCAAGTGGACATGGAGAACAATTAATTCGCTGCTTCTTTTCAACAGTCATTTTCATTTACATATCTGAATCTGTTACTATGTCTATCTTCAGTCTTTTTCTGCAGACTAAACAATCTGGATTCCTTCAAGCTCTCTGGATAGATTATACTTTCCACACTCTGATCCTCCTTATTTCTGTCCTCTGAATTCTTTCCAACTAGTCCACGTGAGTCTTCAAGCATGATGCCTAAAACTGGACATAGATCCCTATTCAAGATCTTTGATACCACTGATGAAGGAGGATTTTTTTTGCCTGTTTACATATAGAACTCTTGTTTCCGCATTGTAGCTTGAACCCTACACTGCTTTTCCAATAGCATGACATTGATTCAGGACCAGTTTAGAAATTACTGTAGTCGTCAAGATCCTTTTCCACGGCACAGCTTTGTGTGAGGATCCAGGGATGCTGCTGCAAAATGTTAGCTCCAGCTCCAGGGTGGCTTTGAGTGGAGCCCATTGGCTGTGTGACAGGCTCTGCCTTTAGCTTTTGGCAGCAGCGGTCAAAGTCAGGTAAGAAGGGTTGGGATTTGGAGGTGGAAGGCAGGAATTAGCTAAGGGGATTGGCATAGGTGAAAATGAGTTCACAGTCATATAAATGAGTCTGTCCTCTTGGTTTCAGGGATATTTCCCTTTGTAAATACACTCTTAGCAATTTCAAGAGGTTGTAACATCTACTTGGATGCCCCCAAAAGGAGAGCGCAGAGCAGAGTGAACCGCTCTTTCCAAAACATTCACACCACCACAAACCTTTTGAGATGTTTGTAGCCTGTAGGAAGCCCCTAATCGGCTTCGGGGCTTTTTTTAACCGGGTCATGTGACCATGTTGCCAAGATTAAAGCAGCACGAGGAAGGAAAAGAGGCTTAAACAACCAAGGGTGCCTGGCAGGTCATTTTAACCTTTTCATAATCATTAAAGCTGCATTAGCTGTGAGGGACTTGCTGTTCTGCTCCCTGACGGAGCGCTGTTGACACAACTTGCCATCCACCTCTGTCTTCTCCAGAGGAAAGATCCGCAGAGCTGGCCCTTGAGTCTGACCCTCAAGGGAAGGATCCAGACAGTCCTTGTGCAACGGTGCTGTTCATCACACCGATGTGGAGCAGCACATGGATCTGTGAAAAGCAGGAGATTTAGCTCTTTGTGTCTAAAATTAGGCACTCATGGAAGGTCCTGCTTAGGCCGTCCAGTGGTAGCTCAGCACTTGCCCATCAGTAGCAACACCAGAGAGGTACAGGATAAGGAAGATTATGATGATCGCCTAAATCTCTGCTTTGGCATCCTTCAGTGGCCCTGGGCTTTTCTCTGCTGGGCCTGGAGGTGTCAGGAGAGGCTGCACCGTTGCAGTGTCACTCAGACGTGGGAAGCTAGGCCTGCACGGTGCACGTGTGTCAGCTGAGGCACGAGATAGGCAGAAAGCCTCCGTGTTGGCGGGTGTTGCTCAGCTTTTCCTCGCCTCAGGTTTTCACTTGAAGATTTTTCTTAGCACAGCGTCACATCCAGTAGTCGGTTTGATCTTCCCCTGCCCTTCCAGCTGCAGCATCTTTTGTAGTCTCTGTTCTTACTAACCAGAAAGCAACAACGAAGAAATGCTGGTCCCACACTGTGTCTCAAAGGGAGCATCACTCCGAGCTCTACCTGCAATTTGAACATTGTCCTACTTTCTCTATAATTGTCCTTTATTGTTTGGGTAGTCCTTTGTCAGGCAAATCCTTGTGGTTAGACAGAAAATGGCTTCTTAAAAAGGCAAAGCAAAACCTGAAACCTACCCAGTGTTCTTAAATCGTGATAGGTGTTGTGCATGCCAGAGTACCTGAAATTTGTCCAGTGCTTTGTCCCATTCCTGAAAAGCACCAGGTTTTCGTATGAACTCTAGTGGAAGAACCCTGCGTTTGATGTAATTCAGCTTTCCTCTCTCTCATATGCACAGCAATCAAGGCTCCCTGGTTGTGCATACATGAGACATTAATAGCTCTATCACTGTGTTTGCTTATTAATTTCTAATTGCATTTTATCCAGTTGTGTTTGAAAGCCCAGTCTGAGAACAGAAGAAAAGATTTCCCCTGGAAACCTGGATAAACAGTGGTCACTGTACTACTCATGGCTGAGCTGGTTGTCCTGTGGGCAGTAGAAATGGAAGACGCGTTGCGGTGCGTGCAGTGGGATCCTCCAGTGGCACTGAGTCCCTAATGCTTTTCTCTGGCCACTAGACACCACAAGATAGGGCAGAGTTTTACCAACGTCTGCTCTTTTCCCCTGCTCTACATCACATTGTCTTTGCCGGTTGTGTTCCTTCCTTCCCGTTAAGCAGGATTTAGGGGTTAAGTGGGTGAGAGGGACTGGGAAACAAACAATCTCGCATGGTTTGGGCTTTGCTAGGCAGTGATAGAACGATGGCCCTCATGGTGATAGAACGATGGCCCTCATGAAGATTACAGCTGTAATGTAAAGGTCACCCAAGCAAAGAAAGAAGGGACATGGGCAGCTGTCTTTCAGATGAGATGAGACATCTTTCTCCTGGCTACACAGTAATACCCAGGCACGCACTTGCACACACTCTTCCTTTCCTATCAGCTGCTTCCTAATGGGATCCTGATAGGATATCAGGAGCTCTTGAGCTTGTCTTGTTGACAGTCATAGCGGGCAGATGTTCTGCTGTGCTTGAAGATGATGTCATTGCTGGAAGCCACAGCGGTGAAGAGCAAAAGCCAAAGTCAGTAGAGACCTTATCAAGCCTTTACAGACTGACTTGAGGCTGCTAAGCCCTTAGACAGGTCTAATGAACTGGAACTGTGTTGGGAATGTGCAGCCTTGAAAAACTTCAGAGCTAGGAGTTAAGAAACTCGCTTGGAAAAGTTAATTAAGTAGCTCCAGTGGCATATGTCCATCCTGCTGGAGCAGTGTTTTACAGCAACATAGCTTTGTTGTCAGTACATAACCACTGGCTTGTGATACTTAAAATAATGTTTGTCGGTCTGAGATTCAACTTTTGTGGTATTTGTGATTAGATTGTTAGTACAGATAAGTAACTTCACAATTGCTTTAAACTGTGTTTTATTATCTCTTCTATATCTGATCTATCACCTGCAGCTTAAAAACACCTGACTGGATCCTACAAATCTTATTCAGACAAATACTTTGTTATGGGTGGCTCTGGATGTTGCTAAGGGGTCTTTTATTTATTTCATGTAGTCTTAGCAGTGTCCATTCAAAAGGAATCTACTGAGGCATCTCAGGTATGAAAATATTTATGATTTGAACTGGCTTTTATTTCTGTAAGGACAGCTCCACCACGTTTTAGGAGTATCATCTGGCAGGCTGTGTGGGGCTGTAGTGCCCTGCTTGTGGCTAATGTGGTAGAACAAATTGGTATAGTGTGCTTGCAGAATATCTTGTAAAGCTGATAGAGGTGGAAGCCTCTTGTCCACCACACACCTTCTCACTGGATGTTTTTTTATCCATCAATCAGCCTCATTCTCCCCAGTGAGGTTGCAAATTGGTCCCGGGCTCGTGCTGGAAAGGCGTGGGGACAGGAGAGAGCAAAGTGTGGCAGTGCAGGTGTGAGAGAAGAGAGTTAAGGTCAATGAGCTGCATCACCCCACTGCCAGTATATGTCATTTCACTCTAGCATGTGTTTTGTCTGTAAAGCTACCCTCCCAGCCACTCACACGCTTTCTCAGCTGAATTTAGGGGTATTTTCTTCAGGAACTACCTCAGAGCAGCTTGAGTGTCCCTTTTGCTGAGGCTGAGAAGTAGCCTCTGTTTTAGGGGGCACATGGGCTGAATCATTCAGACCCTGGAGCATCCTCAGGGTGCCAGGAGGAGAGATCCTCCCTGAGGGAGTCATGGAGAAGCTCAGCACGCCAATGCAAGGAACCAACTGCAACGAGCCCTGAGAGCCCCGCTGTGGAGGGCAGCACCTGCAAAACTGGGTAATTCATCAGTGGTTGTGCTGTGTGTCTGCCCACATTGGAGCTGGGATAGCGAGCGTGTCAACTGCTGAGGTAGCCCTGGTGTGGACACTTGTCTTGCACACCAGTACGAGGCAGTGCGGCAGGAATGGAGTTGGCTGCAAAAAGCAGAAATGAATGGGGTTGAGTGGGAAAAAGCAAGGGTTATGGAGTTGTCCAACTCTCTGAAAGCTTTACTTTAATGAAAATAAATATGAAAAGATGTGAGTTTCCTGTGTTTCCCAGTTTCTCTGAAAGAATCACACTGCTTTGATAAATCAACTTCGTCACAAGACATAACTGCTGGCCCATTTTTCAGCCTGCTTGTGTGTGTCAAGAAGCAAAACCAGAAGAGCAATAGGAATCTGAAATATTGTGCTGAAGAGTAGAGGAGTGATAACAAAACTGCCGATAAGCAGTGAAATGTTTTATTGAGTGTGGGTGAAGGTCTTTTTATGAGAACATCATTGATGGAAAGAGAGGGAACACAAATGTCAGCACTCCATCAAGTGAAAGAAGGTAAGGCAGGGCCACAAGGTGTTAACTGTGGCAGAATATAACTTCTTCCTGTGTCTTTCTGCCTTTGATTTGGGTCTGGGAGACTTCTTGCAGGATAGTTGCTCTTTATGAGGGGAGGAAAGGTCTTATTTGCATGACACTGATCAAGAAAGCCTAGCTGCTCTTGACTATGCTAAATCCTACTTGCAAAAGCATTCTCACGGGGAGGGAGCGGGGTGCCAGGGACATGGACTCTGTGCACCGGTCCCAGTCACACGGAGGTTTGGGCGAGCAAGGTAGCCCTGTGGCTCCACTGAGCAGGCTGAGGAGCTGGAGCACCTCACAGCACAGAATCACAGAATGGTTGAGGTTGGAAGGGACCTCTAGAGATCATCTAGTCCAACCCCCTGCTCACGCAGGGACACCCAGAGCACGGGGCACAGGGCGGCATCCAGGCGGGTTTTAAAGATCTCCAGAGAAGGAGCCTCCACAGCATCCCTGGGCAGCCTGTGCCAGGGCTCTGTCACCCTCACAGGAAAGAAGTTCTTCCTCACGTGCAGATGGAGCTTCCTGTGTTTCAACTTATAACCCGTTGCCCCTTGTCCTGTCACTGGCCTTGGCCAGGACCTGCTGCAGGGCGCCCCTGCGGACTGTCCAACCCGTTTGCAGCACTGAAGGGACTAACTCACCTCTGCTTGCTCATCACGGGGCTCATGCCAGGTTGATTCCTGTCACAAACTGTCCCCACCAGGTTCACGGGCTGTTTCCCTATGACCAAATTGTTTGGGAGTGAGCCGGCTCCTGATGGCTTCCTCTTCGTATAGACAGCTGCTTTAACCTTTTCTTGTATCTCTGCTGTGAATTGCTGTGCAAAAGGGAGTGTGATTTTACTTACAACTATTTAAGTGCTGAAGTAAGGGAGACCTCATTAAGAAAAGGTTATAAATGTTGCTTGATCTCATCCCTGTTACTGCAATGCCTGCTGCTGTTCTGCATGCTCTTGGTTTTGAGAAACTGCACGCAAGGACTGACAATTTGTTTCTGACAAAATAAATGTATAATTCGTCTTATTTACCCAACAGACAGGTCCCTCTGAAGTCTCAGGTGAGAATCAGAAAGGTTCCAGTGTCTCCAAGTGTCTTTTAAAGTGACATTGTTCAATGCTGCACAGGCTGGGAGATTGTTTAGATTGTTAAAACAGGATCTAATTTATGTTTTTAAAAAGCACCAAGAGCCAGGCACTTCCCTGCTCCCTCAAAGGCCATTTAGCTAAAACAAGGTAGAGTGATTTGTCTTGCCTCAATTTAGCTGTAATGAGTATTAAGTGGTTTATCTATGTGGCGAAAAGTTACTCAGCTAGATTACATCCAAGTTGAATTACACTCGATTCCAGATGCAGTATATTTTTTAAGACAGTAAATCTTGAGGAGGATGGGTAATAACGCTAATGCTCCTTCACGGGTCGGAATGCAGCTCTCTTACCTCTCACAGAGATAATGTTAGGAACTACGTCCAATTAGTTTTTTCAAAGGCTTTATAAAGAAACGAGGCTTCAGATTTTACAGCTCTGCAAACAAATTAGCTTGAAGCATTTAAGTTGCCCAGGTGAGTTAATTGTAGTCACTCCTCTGGTTTTCGCTAGCCGAGCTGTTGCGTTGGTCCCTCATCCTGCCGAGCTGGCTCCCTGCTTGGGGTCCCCATTGGGACCACTGGGACACCCATGCGGAGGCAGCACGGAGGGGTCCTCAGCCCTCCAAGCATGTTCTGGGTGCTCAGGGCGGCTGTTCTCCGTCCCACCCGAGCCCAGGCATTTTCTGGTACTTTAACCACAAATGGACTTCGCTCTGTGGATGGAGACTGTTGGGTTGTGGTAGCTGCTTGGAAAGGATTTTTGTTGCTGGAGGATCCTCCAAGTGTGATGACGGGCTAGCACTGTGTTATACGTGTGTAGCGGGAAGGGGGGGAGGTGCCGTTTTTTGAGGGGGAAGTCCATCCACCTGGTGCCATCTGGCCCTCTAAATGCAAACGCTGCTCATGCAGTGGCTACCTGAGACTCCTGGGAAGGAGAAGGAAGGTGGAGGTGAAGGAACAACTCCAAGAGCATCTCTGACTGAGGGGCTGACCCCTGCCTGGCCGAAATACCTGCTGAAAAAACTCATCCCTCTGTGCCCTTGGCCACTCTCCTTGTCCATGATACTGTCGTCTTCTTCATCATGTTGCACTTTCATCGAGCCCATAGGCTCAGCTCAGCCATTGGCTCAACCAAGGAGAACAGGTCTGAGACCTCTGGCGATATCTGCACAGGGGTACGTGGATTTGAAGTCAGGGCCACGTTGCTGTGTTAGCCTCGGGCATGCCGCTGCTCTGCCGTAATGCTCAGGATCTGGAGAGCCTCTCACACCACAGAGAAGAATGTGGTTTTGGGCTGAAGGTTAAGCATTCCTCATGACTGAAGGCGCACTCTGATAAGGTGATGGGGATCATTTGTTTAATTTCTGGTGATTGCAATGAGGAGGTCTGAGCCATCCACATTCCTGCTCAGCACCGTCTCCTGGGTGGGTCACCCGGGCATTTCTGCCAGCCACGGCTTTGGGGGAGGTAGGGGAGGAGTGAAATTCACTGATAAGAAGAAGGTCAGAGGCCGAAAAATGTTGGGAATGTGTTTCTTGATGTAACGTGGGGGAGCCAGAGCACAGGGCTTTGCTGCTCAGTCCTGGAGTGTTACTGCCTGCTGTCACGAGAGTTATGGGATCTTTTAAACCTGAGATCAAGATGCAAACTGCTCCTCTGACACCTACCTCCACACAGGCAGCTCCAAAGATGGTGATGATTTGTCTCTGAGGGTGTAGCGAGGATGCTGACAGCTTTGAATGGTGTTTCTCAGGCTCTGCCTGAGATGGAGCACTTTCAGCTGACAAAATTTGCTATGGGATATTTTCTGGTTGAGGTCAGATGTGGGGTGTGGTTTGGGGTTGAACAGTGGTGTTTGAAGAACTCGATCAAATCTCAGAAAAGGCTTTGGGTTGGAGTAGTCCATGGTGGCACTGACTCCAGGGATTGCTCTCCGGATGTGCCCAAGGAATACTCTTTCCTTTACATGGGACATAAAAACAAAGCAGGGAAATAATTCTTTCCCTGTTTCTCTCTTCTTGAGGTGGCTAGACTCTCTATTCTTGCAGTCAGCAAGTCACTCCTTGCAGCATCCAGGGCCTGGAAAGAGCTCTGGTAGTTCCGAAACTGCCAGAAGGCTCCCATGCACTTGAGAGTTGGAGCTCCGTGTGGAGCAGAGGTCCTGCCACTGGAGAAACAGGCAAAACATCCATTAATACTGTGGTTGTTGTGAAGCCCATGAGTGACCTGGCAACACATACAGATATTCTTTAGCTTTATCTCGTGTTTCTTACGTTTGTTCTTGTGAGTGTGGCTGTCTGTGTAATTACTGCATGCACAGACTGTCTTCAGTCCAGCTGCCTATCTCTGATTTCCAGGGAGGTGTGGATAAAACCTGCCCTTTGATGGCTATTTGAATACTTCATTGAAGCTGCTCTGAATGCCCTGAAACTTTGAGATAAAAATCCCACGAACTGGTCTGGAATCAAGTCTGAATCACTTGATTTGTTGTTTAGAGGCTCTTGTCTCCGTGCTGCCTTGGGAACATGCAGTTACCCTGGGCAGCTCTCAGGCAGGTGAGGGACACCTTATGGAGCCAGCTCTGCGGTAGAGACACTTTCCATAGGAAAAGAGAGAGTTTCTGGATGTCTTCAGACTGATCTGGAGACTCCTCTGGGAGCTATATTTAGCCAAACGGATATTACTGAACTGAATTTAGGGGTAAGTCAATAAATGCAGTGGCCTGGGATGCAGAAGATGTCAGACTAATGATCCACAGTCCTCTTGGTTTTGCCTTTAAGACTCTCAAATTCCCCTATTACCATGATGGAGGAGAGACTCATTACTAATTCAGCAAGTTGTTTAAGCTGATGCCGAAATCTTGCTGACTTAAGCACAGATCTCCTATAACATTTTTACTCTACACATTTTTATATGCATGACTAGATTCATGCCGTTGGTATGAAGCGTTAGCCAGGAAGGTGCTATGGATTGATCATATTAACCTACTGCTTTTGCCTTCTTTTCCTCTGATGCACAGACTCCTCCCAGTTGAGTTGTTGGATGGATAGAGTTTGTGATCTCTGCAGCTGGAGGTGATATTGTTGTGAACCGTATGACCGCTTAACTGTTCACTGAACTTACATAGTTTCCTACAGCGTCTTCTTATCCTTCCTTATGAGGATTTATTTGGATTTACTGGTTTTGCACAAGGCACAATCAAAACAAAAATAGCGAGCATGTTTTCCTTGAGAATGTTTGTCCTTTAGATGGGCACTTGACTCTAATCTGCCCTGCTGTTCCTTTATGTGCAGCTTGGCACTTGTCTGTGGTAACCCTTTTTTTCGGGCATATTCCAATTTTTCTCTTGAATGGTCAAAGCACTAAGTTGTTAGCTGCAGCTTGCATGCTAGCTCTTCTGCAAAACTGCCCAAGAATCTCCAAGAAGCAGAATTCAGGTTGTGCTAAGGGTGTCTGGCAGGTGCTGGCAAAGGGAATGATAAGCTGTTTAGCACAGTGCCAGCCTAAACCGTCCAAGTAATGCATATATGCATATGTGCATGTGTTTGTGTGTGTGAAAATTTAGCTCATGTTGCCTGCTAACCATAAGGGGCTGATCCTGAATGGTGCTGGGTGTCAGCAACACACGCCAGCATGCACACAGTTGCATAATTCTTGGTTTCTCTCTGATTCATGCTCAGCATGAAGTTCTGTGGCTGAATAATGGCTTTGCAGGCACTCAATAATAAATAAAATGAAGTAAAATATAACTCCATTATACAGAGTGCTTTTAGCAGTGCAGAAATTGCTCGGTTTTTCATGTGCGTAAGCTGCAAAGCTTCCTCTTCCCCCCTCCTGAAACAATTCACAGTGTCTGCTACCAAAAGTACAAGTGGAAAAGACATTTTACAAACATATTGATGGATGGATGGAGCTATTGCAAGCTGTTAAACTGTGATGAAGATGGTTAAAAGGTTTTTCCAGGTTCCTTTAATTTCTTCCTTGTAAAATTTGCAAATGTGTTTCTTCAAAGCACATTTCAAAACGAAAACCAGATGCTTTGGACAGTGATGAGCCACCCACAGAGCTCTCTGGCAAGGTATCTTCTTCACCAGGTCACGCTATCTAGTGCTGCTATCTTACTGCAATGGTAAACGGGCCATTAAATTTCTTCAAGTTGAATATTACCATTTTATATGAGGTTACACTGTACTTTATTGCCGTAGTATTTTGCTGTCTGGTGTCACATACTTTCTCAAGAATAAGAAAAAAAAGTAGGTCTCAGCGGTGAGTATTTGTGTTGTAACATGCCAGTCCATGTGTATGCTTTAGCTTTGTGGTCTATGTATTTTTTGTGGTACTGGGAATTCTAACAGTGACCTATTTATAGAACCATAGAAAAAAATGTTTGAGGAGTTTGTCAGTTGAGCTTAAAAGAAAGGGGGAGAAGATAGTTTATTTCATCCTAAAATGAAACACCTTCTGTTGTTGAATATTTTGGGGCATTTTATATGAACGTGAATAGCTTTCAAAGGCCAGAAACTACTGCAGTTATTTATTTTTTAAAGGAACATTTCAACTTCACTCACCTTTTCCCTTCCCCCCCATACCTGACCAAGTGGGGCTGGTAGGAAATACTGCTGCTGCTGTTGAATCTCAGCTCTTGGGTGAAAAATCCCTTCCCCATCCTTTAAACTTGAATTTGTAGTAATTAGCTCTTTCCCAACCTCCCCTTCCACAGAGTGAGAAAATGTATTGCTGTCTGACAGTGCTAATCTATAAAACATGATGCTTGAACTTATTTTTTTCTCTCTTCTCCTGAAGATTCATCTTCCAACTACATCAGACAACTTGAAACAAAAGTGAAACTGCTGGAAGATGACAACAAGCTTCTCTCTCAGGTAGTTTTTATATTTTTTACCTAACTGATATGGATGTGGGCATAGGCTCCGTTCTCCTGTTTTCACATAGTTGTGCCCACCTTCCCACAGGAATTCAGTAGGGCTTCAGTGGGCTTTTGGGCAGGGGAGAGCCCAGTGGTCCTTCATGTCAAATGCTACTGATAGAACTGGACTTTGCTTTCTCATACGCCTCTTGACAGTAATGCTACCTCAGTACATAGACTAAAAATGGGTTAAGGCCTATGTCCACCTGTGTTTAGGAGTGAGGTATTGATGGAAACGCACATGGATGTGCACAAAGGGTGAGTGCTGCTGTTGCCGGAGGGATGAGCCAAAAAATGCCTGCTCCTGGGGGCAGAACTGGAGGGAGGAGGATCTGTGTCTGCAGAAGCAGATGTGTGGAGGAGAGCAAGCACATGTGGTGTGTCTGCACCCGTGGGTCCATGCACATCTCCTTGGTGAGCACCTGCTCTCACTCGTGCTGGTGGCATGGTCCAGCACTGCCTGTGTCCTTGCTCTAGGATTTTGTCTTGCTTGCCCATTTGCATTTTCTTTTATGTTGTTGAGTGACAGGCCTGTAGCGAAGGGACAGCCTTGGGAGTAGTTTTGTGCAGTGCTGGCTTCTAGATTTTATTTGTGATCTTGCTTAAAACAAAACAGACCTCTTTAAAACTGGCACTTTTTGCTTGCATCCGTCCTTCAAAGTCTACTCTATGTGCCACAGGGCTTTTGATTGCTTGTTGTGCTTACCTATCTATATATAAGAATGTCAAGTGAGAGGGAAGAAAACAACCGTCCTGCCTAGTATGTCCCCAGGATCCCACATAAAACATAGCACTTGCTGTAAACAGGGGCAGCTTTGCAGAAATCAGTGAAACTCTGTCCATTTAAACCATCAGAAGAGTTATCTCTCGTTCTCTGCATTGTGACATTATTACACTGTTTTTCCTCCATGGCATTTTTAAGTTTCTCTTTTTCTGAATTTTGCTTCTTGCTTCAAGCACTGGTTATCAGAATTACTTTGTCACAAGTTCTTTCCATTTATAAGGAATGAAAGTAAAACAATTCCTATTTTTTTATTATAATTTGCCAAAATTTAATAATTTGATGTTCTTTGTATTTTACTGAGTCTGAAACTAGAGTTTTCCAGTATCACTTCTTGTTTTTTTCCATTTTATTTCTAAAACATTCCTTTTAAAAAACAAAATTGAAGAAGGCAATATGCTTACTGGACTTTCAACAGAATAATCTCATTTTTTAATGAGCTCCACGTTCTGACCGGACTGTGAGCATCTTAAAAATTACCCCAAGTTTTGAGGGTGCAGTTGACCTTACTAGTCATAAAAATGCAACTCATTGAAAACCAAAGAATTAAACACCGCCGAAAAGGCGCTCAACCCAACAGCTACCAAGTGGCTTCAAGTATTAATCAATTCCTAATTTAATTTTAACTCTCCCTCTTTTTCTCCCAACCCATAAATTCGCTGGTGGCAGTTTAAACCTCGAGACGAATTCATTGGAAATATTGATAAACAGATGGGCTCTGCTGTGCAGGGTGGCCAGTTGCTAGGAGACACGCATGGATTCGGGAAGCGCTCCCTGCTCAATATGCCCTTGGCCTGACTTCGCCCTGCCGTTCGCGGGGCTGCGAGCACCCAGTGCTCAGCTCGCATGGGCCTGCCTTGGGCAGCCCCAAGGATTCATCCCTGATCCATAGGGGAGTGTTGGGCAGGCTGAGACGAGGCCCAGGCCTGAGTGTGAGGCCTTGGTGTGCATAAGTAGCCCACGGCTCTGTCCTTCCTTCTACCATGTTCGAGTTCAAAACACTAGCGACTTGCTGGCTGGTGAAGGTTGGGAAGTAAAGCTCTTAGCTGGAGACTTTCCTGGCTCCAGGTGGAGGAGGGGGAACTGTTCCTGATGTAGTCACTCTGTGCCACCATGAAGAGGCTGCTCTCAAACGACCTGCTCAGGATTTGGGCTCCTCGGTGCTAAAGCAGCCCGGCCTGTTGGACCTTCTGCCCACGTTTCGTTGTGGGCAAGAAGGCTGTGCGTTTTCCTCGGAGCTCACAGATTGTCTTCAGTTATCCCCAACTTTCAGCCTGTGCTACTACAGAAGTTCTCATCTAGCAAAGAGGGAAGTGATCCTAAAACTCTCTGTGCTCTGGAGGGGGTTAGCAACCTCCTCAGCACCACGAGCCACTGACTCTGACATTCTGTGCACCGTCCCTATGTGATGTCTTAATAGCCCTCCAAAAATACCAGGATCCAACCTATTTTAGACTGCACTCATGAAATCCCTCTTTCTTACCAGAGGCAATTTAGCTCTCCTTAGGGTAACACAAGAAAGGCTGCAGCTGCCACTCTCTTGGTGTTAGAAATGCAGACCTGCGTCTTTTCCTGATCTGTGATCTAACAAACTTGCTTTCCTTAATATTTCTCTTTTAATGCTCAGTAAGAAACTCACCACTTTTCCCGCCATTTTCTACTGGAGTCTACAAGCTATAGCAAAAGGAGAATGGAAGATGAAGACAATCTTTATATGAACAGACACTGATGCCTTTGTACACATTGTTCCTAGTATTTTCTTGAAAAAGTATAATCCACTTACTGGATTCTTTCTTGTTTTCTTTTGGTTGGAAAGCTCTTACTATGTGTACCTCTGGATGAGATGCTAGTCAGGAAGGATCCTGGCAAACTTCTTGCTGTTTTTAAAGTTTGTAGGTAATCCTGGCAGTGTGCACTCCACAATGCCAAACTTGCTTGTCAACACCAAAGTCACATTTTAACTCAGCTTGGCTTTCTCCCTGGGAGTATTGACATTGCAATAATATTTGCAGCCTCGTGTCAAGAAGTTCTATCACCACCGTGCTGAGGAGTGATGAAACCTGACGTCCTAAGTAACAAACAGTGCCTGTGCATTAAGGGATTAACAAATCAGTAGTGGTTATGGAAGTCTTCCTGGCTGCTTTCCAAGCGTTAAATATGGAGCTGAAATAGCGCTTCATCCAGGGAAACCTGAGAAGTCTGGAGCTGCAAATGATATTGCAAGCTTTGTAGGAGGATTTATATTACAGTGGTCAGGGACATAAAGCCTCCTTGCTAGCTGGTGCATCCTGAGCAAGATTTGTTCCCTTAGCTCTGTGTGTCTGGGATGTGAGGCTGTGCTGAGGCGTGATGAGTGCCCTTGTGTCACCTCCAGACACAAGTTAGTGCGAGGCTCCTAAATGTGCCCCTCTAAATGTGCATCCTGGCATCTCCTTTTTCCTTGAGCACGATAAAACAAAGGCTCGGTGGGAGAGGCAGGAGCGTGCCAGCCGTGCTGGGGCTGCCAGCACGGCGAGCGGGCCGTGATTCACGCTTCTCTCTTCCTGATGACTCATTTGAACAGATTAATGGAGAGAAATTTTCCTTGTGGGATCAAGAGCTACCATCTCATGAGCCACACTTTAAAGAGGAATGAAATCAGATGGAGAAATGTATGCTATTTGTGTTATCAGTACGTGCGTTTTTTGGTTTTGCTCTCTTCCTTTTTAGAGTCATTTCTTTCTTTCTGTGCATCCACCCTGGCATAGTCTCCACTCACCAGAACTGGCATCTTTTTTCCAACATTAGATTTGGAGATGTAAGGCAAGCAATTAGTGTGGAAACTATATATTTCCACTTGGGAAGTGAGCTCCTTTGTTTTTTCCGAATCTGTCAATAATCATTGCTGCTTACATCCTCTCTTCTGAGGAGAAGCTACTGCAATTTTATACCTTCCTCCGACTCAGGTTTGCACTCTGATGTTTTGCTGGCATGGCAGTGTTGTCTAGAAAGTCATGCTCTTGGCTGACATCGCTGTGCTGGCAAAATCCCTGGTAGCAATTCTGACAAAATACAGCTTTTGTTGCCCTAGTTCATATTGTTTTAGAGAGATGCTGCAAGCAATTGCTGCTATCGAATAATGTCCGTCAGTGCCTGCTCATGTGTGCTAGTAGGCTGCTGTGGCATAACCTCATGGGGCAAAGACTCCACGGTGCAAGTGGGACTTCAGTGTCCTAGGGTTGACAGTACTGACAGCCTCTCACAAGTGTAATTGGCTTTGGTCCTCTTAGGAGCACACAAGCAAGGAAGCGGAGGCACGGACTGAGTTTCTGAGGGTGTCAGTAACCTGAATTCTCACAACCTCTCAATAGCTGCCTGTTTTTTATGTGGCAAGGTGGAAATCCTTAGTTGGCTTCCAAATTCCTGCTACAGGAGAGGAGAAATCCAAATATGTTCTGGTGTGTAGGTTTAATTGACAACTTTATTTTCTGAAGTTTTAATCACGGTCTAGAGAACGCTAATGTAACCTCTAAGGAATGCTGGGTGTTGGCTTTGGAGGGCTTTACAGGCATCACTTATAGTCTTAAGTTCTCTGGAGAACAAGTACACTAAATTATACTTTGTGCATTGATTTAATCCACCCCACATCATGTGGAAGAGATGATCTTTTTTTCTCTATATCATTGTGGGAAATGCACTGGAAACTTGGTTAACCTTTTATTTTGCAGTGAGATAACCAGACAGGGCAACTGTCTATATTATTGGGATATAACACCTGGAATGAGAGGCAGCATTTGCTTGCTTTTCCTCTGAGCTGAAAGCCTCTAAATAAAAAGTAGACCCTTTAAGCCATCTCATGCTGCCTCTTTAACTATAAATGAACACGTAATAACATCCCTTTCTCCCAAGATTAGAGAAACCCATGTGTTCATGAGTTTCCAAAGTAATTTCTGGTTAGTTTTATTACTAATGCGTACATTTTAGAGATAATCATAGTGAAAAACTTTTGGTCATTGTTCACAATATTTTACATTTTCCACTCTTTATGTCTAATGGCAATCATTAGACACATTTCAATAAAAGCTGAAGCTTAAAGGCCTCATAGACTCAGCACCTTGTTCTCCCTTCTCATATTAAAGTGCTAAGTATCATAGACTGACTGTCCAGACTTCTTTTGATTTGAAGTCTCTGCAAAGCCTAATCTACTTTTTTCCCTTTAGAGAAGATACACCAAAGGATTTCTACTCTTCATAGATGCCCAGAGCACGTAGCAAACCTTTGTGTCAAAAAGCACAGATTTGAGCAGAGCAGATGTGTCAAACAGACAGCGAGACTCTGAGATGACAGGAAGTTGGACAATGAAATAATGGAGTATCTTTTAGGGGAATTTTTCAGTGCCCCTTGTGGAGAGCTGAAAGATGAAGAATTTTTCTCTAGGGAAAGGACAGCCCTTGGGAGGTATCAGGAACATTTGAGTATTTAATTAAATCACCAAATATATTTCAGAGTTACCAGCACTTCACAGCACTTCAGCATCTGCCTGCTGGGCAATTGGGATTTCAAGTATCCCTGGAAGATCTTCTCCTTAAAAAACAAAAAGCTAACAAAAAACTTGGAAACCATGCTTCTTATTGGCATGCAAAGTCAGAACTAAAAGCCCTTGCAGTAAAGCTGAAGCTGTACAAATATAAGAATAATAAGAAATAATACTTGTAAAAGCTGCTGTTAGGACAGAGCTGAGGTTTTTAGCTCACCTGGATTCCGCCTGGATTCTTGGTGAGATCATCTACAGACTGATAAGTTGCTTTCATGAACGTGTTTTTGGCAGGTACTCAGTAGACATTTGGTAGCATAGTGTTCTAAAAGTGAGAAAAAAAAAAGGACAACTGGATTTAAGAGTACCTTGTAATCTTTAGTGTTGTGATAAACAAAGATGTAAATGCAATTTAGCAAGGAGTTTGATCTTTCCTGGAAAAAAGGAGGCTAGAAGAGAAAAATAATTGCACACAATGGGCTTCCTGGCTGCGAGACAGTTGCAGGGCAATTTCTTCTATTATTTTAATAATAATCACTTTTGTGCCAAGTCAGCCATTAGGAGTTCCTGCTTGGCATTTGCCTCTGAGCTCTCAGAGTTGATATCAGGTCTTGGCTTTTGGGCCGTTGAATTGCAGGTTGGTAGTTGTTGCGAGGCCATTACTTGTGCCAAGAGGGTTGCATGAGTACACCACAAGTGGAACAAAATTACAAACCTGTCTTATTTCCCCAAAGTCTACCTATTGTTCGAGTGTGAAGAGAATAAATATAATTGCTTTAATTTAAGGCCTCATGAGGGAAATAGAGGATTTTTGTAATACAGAGTGACTTTGGCAAGAAAGGTTGCCAGTGTATTGCATCTCCATTTAAATTCAGAATACTAAAGAGGACGTGCCCTAAGACGCTACATTGTTGTTATATATCTTTTAAATGTTGAGCTGCCCATCAACTTCAATTAAGCAAAAAAAAAGATGCATATTTGAGGCCTCAGCAAAAGATTAACGTGAAGTCAGTGCGACTTTCTACAAAATTCCATGAATTCTGGAATATAACTGATGCTGAACCACATTTTCATGAGACCTTCTCTATTGCATGCTTGAAAAATCAGCTCAGGCTTCTAATAATTGCATTGCATTATTTAGCTCCATAAATGCAAGCAAATTTGACAGGCTCCCCTCAAATGCAGCTTTCTCAGCTGTTGTAGGGGAAGGCAGCATAGAAAAGCAATCTGCCTGTGAGTGTATTTTGTTTCTTCCCCTTTTATTATGAATTACAAAGCCCAGGCTGACTGATATGACCAATTAGTTATCAAGTTACTAAGTTGACTTGAGATTTAAATAAACAATATGAATTTATTGAGTACAATGTTTTATTTTTTCTCCAAATCAGAGGTGTACAGTTTTATAAGAACAATTCTGAGATATCGCAGACTTTTCATCCAAAATACTTTCAGATCATTTAAGGCAATAGAATTCATTCTGTTAACTTTGGACATCAGGATCTTGGACTGGTACCTGTGCAAATAAATATTCTGTACACACTTGTCTTCCATTCACATATGGGAGTACTTCTGAAAAACAGAGCCAGTGAAAGAAATGAACTTTTGTAACTTTTAGTGAAGGCTTCATCATCTGTCTTATGTGTTTCTGTGATTGTAACCTACGGCATCAAGGGATTTTACAGGCTGTCACCGGATACACATAAATTTTGTTATTACAGAAACTTGGAATATGATTCAAAAAGCTTTGAATCTGGAAGGCAAATAAAAGCACTGTTTATTGAATCTTATATATTTGAAATAATGATGTGATCTCTTGCAGCTTAACTTGAGTCCTTATAAAATTGCTGTGTGAAAGAGTGTGAGCACGAGACACAGATAAATACACACAAGTATACACAAGATCTTTGCGCCCCATTTATTTCTGTTGTGGGAGAGCAGGAACATTGGGTTTAATGAGGCTCAGTTTAACCTCTGGCTGTGAAATGCAGGATTAGTCATATCCTGTGCTTAACCAACTTCATAATAATTTCAATAGAAGGCACTATTTTCTGTTTATGAGGACAGCTTAAAAAAGCTGTTAATTACAGTGACATCAAGCTATGAAGTGACAATATTTAATGTCTGTATAATATGTAGACAAGTTCAAAGTATGCAGATTCTCAGTGAACAACTTACCTAAAAAGGAGTGCAAAATGTATTCATAAAGAAAGCAAGCAATAGCTAGAGAGACTTAAAGTAGACTTTTGCAGTAACTTCAAATCCAGGACTACCTCAGGAAAAATCAGTGTCCGTTATCTGATGACAGTTTTTGGAAGTGTGGAAAGCTGTTGATTTTTCGTGGCTTTTGGAAAACAAAGGCTTTATCATGAAGCCAAAATTGTACATCTAAATCCATGTAGGAAACTTTTAAAGAAGATTCAAAACAGTTCATAAAAATCAGTCTGGCTCCAACTGATTCTCCCTTCCTGTTCAAGTCTCAGTTCAGCAGTACATTTAGAGTGGTCCTCTGGATCTCCAGGGCCTGAGTTTCCAGTCTGCAGTGCACATTGTTCAGAAGAAGAGTGAAAAGGCCATCAATGTGCTCTGACAGGTTGCTCCCAGTGCTGCTGAAAGCCCATGGGGACCTTCTCTGACTTAGGACAAAGAGATTCAGACCTTTGTCTTCTTTATTCCTAGCTCTCCTTCTCTACAGGACGTGCAGAGTGATCTGAGGAGAGCCTTGCTGCATTGCTTTGGTTGAGTTCATGCTCATGGATGTGAGGGTCCCATTTGGCCTCCTTGGCTGGAGTACTATTGAAAGATGAAAACAGGGAGAGGTGACTCCAGGGCATATTCCAATAAGTCTATTCATGTGCTTAATGCCACGTCCACATCTACTTGTCTTGTGGAATTGGGGCAACATTCCTTAGCTTCTCTATTGGCATTGCTAATGAAGAGACTGATTTTAATGCTGATTAATGAGCCAGGGATGGGCTCCATCAGTCTGACACTCCAACTCGTGGCACAGAAGGTACCAGATGCAGGCTATACTGAATGTGAGTGGGTACATCTCTTTTTGGCTTTGTTAACTATGAACTGAAATTCTGTTTGGGTTATAGACTGTGATGTCTAGATCTCAGCTGCTCCATCCAGTATTATCTCCTGAGCAAAGATTGCCAGTTGCATGATTATAATTATACGCTGCAATTTGGTTTGAGCTGATTATCTCAGTGTCCCATGAGTTATAGGGCTGATCCTTCTCTGCTGCTCTAAAACATGAGGTAGAAAAAACATTCGTTCTTGGATGTTAATAGCACTGAATTAGAGCTCTCTATCTCTGTTGCTGCAGAGAATGGAGAAATTTGAAACTTGCACTGCTGTTATTGCCTCTACCCCACTGAGCCTCTAACAACAAAGAAAAAAAGGTAGGACTTGTGACATGCTGGTTGAAGAGTGGAGAAGGAGCTAGGAGATCAGGTGTAGACCTTGGTCTCTCTTAGGCTTTTGCCAAAGCCTAGGGAGTGATCTCTGTCCATCTGCACATCAGCAGTTTCTCTGTGTGTACATCAGGGGTAAGAACCTATGTAAAGCAATTTGATTTCTCCCCTTACAGCATGTTAGTATTATTGCATGGAATGGAAGATATTAAATAGTTTTGATACATCCCTTATTTTTTTTTGTCATTTGTGGGGTTCCTTGAGAGTAAAATACTGATTTTTACTGCATTCTCATGCGTGTAATTTTCAGCATGGCTGATAAATCCTATTGAAGCTAATGGGACTCTTCACATATACTTAAAGCCAGATGTGTACTTTGCTGAGCTGGTTTTTGCTTGAAAATGTCTTGTAGTATTAACTATAATTCCTGAACCTTAATTCAATTATTAGTGAGCTTCACCATGTGAAGCTAACTAATTTGCCAGTGCCTGCGACCCCAAGGTACTACTCCGTAGTAGTTTTTTGGAGGCTGTCCTAATATATCAATGGTTATGAATGAGAGTAAGGTGATTCAGTTTAGTCAGCTGTATCTTGGGTCATTATGAGCAAAACTGGGGCAGTAAGGTGTTAATGTTAACGCAGATAGTAACAGGTTCTGCAGTCGTTCATTAACACAGGACAAAGAAGTTCAGATGTTAATATTAACATTATCTTGTCAAATGCTGCATGCAAGACCAGCTTATTTTGATCATCTGTAGCAAACATGAAATGTATCCAAGATGGTGAAATATCATTTATCCATTACATTTCCAATTGTATAATGTTCTTCTGTTCCCTTCTAGCTGCCTGCCTGCAACAGCTTGCCACGAAATTTCAGTAAGGTAGAGAGTGCAGATGCATCCACAAACAGCTTTTGGATCTAGGGGCTGCCTTTTAATACTGGTGCTGGTTGTTTGGGGTTCTGATTGCTTGTTCTTTCACATGCTAATGATGGCTATTTACATTTTTTAATCATCCAAATATATTAAATATGCCTCTAATTACATTTGATTTCCATTCTGTACTTGTGTAGAAGACATTTGTTAGTAAAATCTGAGTTTTCAAATCAAAACTAATTGCCTGCAAAAGAAGTTGATACTTTTAGCTAAATCTCTGCAGGACCAGCATGTTCTTCAGAATAACAGTAAAAGTTTCCAGGTTAAACCATTTAATTACTCAGTTGCAAACAATGGCTTGTTGAGTGTCAAAATTGAGGCAGTTTCAATTACTAGGACAATTATGGTGCAAAAAAAAAATATTCTCAGTAGGTTTAAGTATTTTTACTGCACTGACAGGGAAGTAATTCAAGTAAGGGACAGTACAGCAATCCGTAAAGGTGAAGAAAGCCTGATCTAGTGTATATGAAAATCAAAACCTCTTCATTGTTCTCCCTACAAAAACATATAATCTAAAGCCCAGATCTCAACAGAGTTTTTGATCTGATATCTGAGATTTAGGGTGTGAAACTAAAATATTCAGTGAGAATGATTTTTTTCATACAGAGAGTATGAGATCATAAAAGTTTCCTTTCGGCTTATATTGTCAGTGTGGGTTGCCAATGCCCTGTTGTTGGAGACCAGTTTCAATACTTCTGGTATTTAAATCACCTCTAAAGGAAATCCTGTGTTTTGTAGACAAGACAGCAGATGCTGAAAATGGCAATTGTCCATTTCTCTAAGGGCTGAGGGTTAGTGTGGCTCATTTGTGCAAAGAAAATCTTTTCAATGGGTGTGAATGAAGTCTCCAAAATGGAAGTCTTTTGCAAAGTCTCATCTAGTCTCAGGCTAGGTGACCTCTGGAGGTCCCTTCCAGCCTTAAGCATTCTGTCATTCTATGAGTCTGTGATTCTAAGGTGGCAGGAGGAGCAGCTCAGGTGCTCCTGCGTGGTGCTCCAGTGTCACCTGGACTGTCCCATGGGGCTTTGGTGGGATGTGACTCTGCGAGGTTCCCAGATCCCTCTGGATCCCCCCCTGCAGTGACTCTGGATACCCGTGAGGTGCCCGGACACCTCAGTGGCTGCGTGGGGACACGGCAGTGAAGGGGGAAAAGCAAAACTACTACTCACAGCAAAGGCTCTGATATTTCCATAGGGCACAGAGTCAAACTGATCATTTGTGGTTAATTGTTTTTAATCTCTGTACAGAGTTTAGCTGTTGCAGCTTATGTCAGAGGAGAAAATTGTGTTTTCAGTTAAAGACTACTTATATAACCCTGTTTTGAATGCTAATTCGTTAGTTTCTGGAAGCTGCAGTATCACTTTTTAATTTTCCTCCGTTACTTCAGAACGCAATGCTAATTGAAGTTGTTCTGGAGTTTTGCTAATCCCTTTCATAAATGGTGGCAAATATCTGTCAAGTAAATCTCTGTCTTTCTCTGTTTAACTTCTGTTAAGAACGCTGCATTTTGTTTCATCAGAGTGTTTAAGAATTAAATCCCTGTCGTCTTTTTTCTTCCTTCCTGCAGAAGTAGCACCAAGCTGTAATAGAAAAGATAATTTATCTAAGTTGTCTATAAGTTTTCAACACTTTATCTTCACAGTTGCTTCAGCGTGGCCATAGCACTGATTGGGCTTTACTGGAGAGAAACAGAAAGGAAAATAAATGTTTCTTTGTAGTACCTTGACCTTAAAATACCATAAACGCCATCCATCTTCCTGTGTTATTTGTGTTATTTCCAAATTGAATCACTCAGCACATCAGGTCAAAAAGTCAGAGGCCACCATTCCTTTTGCCTGCCAGTGGAAGAGAAAGCTTTGATAGAAACAAGTGTCTGCTGTTTTATGCTTGTTTTTTTGTTTTTGTATTTTTATTTATTCATTTTTAGAACTTGCTAGGTACCAAAATCTTAATTTGTATATAAAGTATTTAAAAAATATATAATTTTTATGGAAAATATTTCTCAGTGTCCACTCGTGTTCATAGTTAAATTTCTATTTACATAGTTAAATTCTATTTCTAGAAAACAGAAAATTGGGTTTACAGACTGTTTTTCTTGGTGTCTGATTTGTTGGTTCCATTCTTTTCTCCCTAATACAAGTAGGCAAAACTTGCTCCCTTCCCTTCCCTTCCCTTCCCTTCCCTTCCCTTCCCTTCCCGTCCCTTCCCTTCCCTTCCCTTCCCTTCCCTTCCCTTCCCTTCCCTTCCCTTCCCTTCCCTTCTGCCCTACCCTACCCTACTTTCTTTTCTTTTTTCTTCTATTTCTTCTGAGGCAAAGATTGAATATGAGTCTCCTCAGATCTCTCTCAGTCTCCATCTTCTTCTGTCTCTTTCCTTCTCATCTCTACACTTCACCTTAGAAAATATTCCCAATAAATGTTCAGTTAAAACTCTTCTATTGAGAGGTTTAATTCAAGAGGAAATTATTTTGCTGATAAATTCCTGGAAACTCCAGAAATTTGAAGTGATTTTACCTGAAGGGTAATATATTAAAGATATGTTGCCCATTAATTGAGATAATCTTCCACAATGATGATGAACAGAGATGATCAGTGATTGTACTTTTAAATGCTGTTCTGACTAAAAAGCAATTTGAGATCCACTTACATCTCAGTAATGAGAACTGGGTAAGGTAGTAAGAGATTTCATTTTGTGAGTGAATTGACAATGTAAATACCATGACTTTTAATTTAGATTTAAGTGGAGTAATGGCTACTCATTCTGATGCATCATTAGTCATATTGCTTATCAATGAGGGATTCACTTTCTTTTCCTGCTTAGCACTGATATCAAATCCCAATGAATGTGTAAGTATTAGGGAGATCTGATGAAGACATGTCACTGTAGCATTCCAGCTAAAAACCATTTCTCCTGAACTGGCAAACTGAGGGTGTGGGTAGGGTAGTGCTGGGACCTCTCCCAAGGGTTGCTGCCTCCCAGCCCACGGACAGGAGGTGAAGAACGCAGCTGCCACGCAGCAAGGCAGGGGAAGGTTAACCAGCCAGGGCAAAACCCTTTCCATGTAAGCACCAAAACCCCTCTGTCAGATGTCTGGGACTCAGTGAACTAAAGGGGCGAGTCATCATTTTTCTTTGCAAACTTCTAACTCCCCTCTGCAAGCCTTTACCTCCAAGGGTGGTGGAAGGAGGGAAGGTAGGTGAAGGAAACACAGATTTGCACCACAAACTTTGTAACTACAGAAGGGGGTAGCTCTTGCTTCACATCTTTTTGTCTCTGATTGTCCAGTGTGAGATGAAAAAGCAATGTAGGCCGTAGTCTTCTCTGATGCCACCTTGTAAATTCAAGGGAAACCTGGGTATCCAATATGCTAAAATCATTCCGTGCCACTTGACTCAATGTGAAATTGAACAGTTCCCAGCAGATGAGGTGATACAAGACTAGCATTCATTTCTCATGATGACTTTCTTGGCCATATTTTTCACAGCCTGTAAAAGGAAAGCTGATAGGGTGAGTGTGCTGTGTTTGTGAAATCACTGGATCACACTAGATATTTTTTCCAAAGACTGCAACATTTTGGAATAAATCAAGAGCTGAAGATATTCTAAACAGACCACATAACTGTAACAAAATGTTCTCAGTGCTCATAGAAAATGATATATCTGCTCTGAGAGCACCAAATTCTCTATAAAATGGGAGCAAGAACTGGAAATGAAGTTCCCACACTTCCACAGATCTGTGCAAAAGCCACAGCCTCTAAAGGTTTTGGTTTCAGTCAGAGTTTAGAGGTTGCCAAAAGTTACATAGAGTTGAGCTGATTTATGAGACATTCTGTTAAATTTTATTGCACTGGTGGTTTTTCTTTGGTTCTTTTGAAGTGGAAAACATTTCTGCAGCGAATGCAAGGCAAAAGTCTTAATAGAGCATAACAAATCAAAAAGGTCATGATTTTATGTAGTTTTAAAGTTGAGTACAGAGCAGTGCTTGATACTCTCAGAATATGTAAAGTTAATGAGCATATTTATTGGTAATAAAAAGATATAATTCTTTCCCTAGATCCTTGATTTTGGATGCTTATATATCAACTTTTTATGGATGTACTATTATAAATGAAAAACTCTTCTGGGTCTAGGACTGTCTCAGAATCACAGAGTGAGAGAACAAATACTGCAAGGCAGAAACTTTGTCCTGAGCAGATTATTCAGACCAAAGTGGTTGTGTTCCTTTGTGTGCAGACAATTGATTACTTTTATCAGTGTGGTTTGTAGAGTTGCATAGATTACAGTTATCTACATGACTTTGTTTAGAGCATATGAGTGGATGAAAATTTATAACCCAATAAGAAACTGTTACTTTCATACACATTTTGTAAGCTCAAGTGAATGACAGAGGCAGTGTTTACAAATTCTTCCTTATTTCTGCATGCCTGTGGTTAGAAAAACCAGTACTGATTTTAAAATAAGATCTAGAAAATGCCTCCTAGTCTTTTTCCCTGATTTTATTTTTACATGGAATCTTAAAAATGTTATCATTTGTAACTAAACAATGTTTTTAATTAACTTGTATGAACTTAAGTAAAACAAACAGGTATTTTCAGTGTATGATTTAATGGAGGATATCTTGACAATTACATCTCCAACTGCTTGCAAGTGTTTTTTATAGGTATTAAGGAGGAGGAAAAGCTCTGTAATACTATGAGCACTTTAACTGCTGTTGTAGGGTGACATTGTTATGGGAAGGGATTGTAGTACAGAGGTGGTCATGGGATGAGCTAATACAGTGTTTTAAGCACAAGGGGCATAACTTTCCTCCTTGTTAATATGGCCTGTTCTGTTTTCTGTCTTTGTCTTTGCAGCAGTCCAGCACCGGGGAGCTGAGGACTCTCAGAAAGGGCTTATCCCCGTACCACTCCGAGTCACAGCTGTCATCTCTGCCGCAGTATCAGGATGCCATGCAAAACGTAAGGGCCTGCACGCAGGCATTAATGGGGCAGCTCTTTCCAGCTCCAGATTGAAAATGGGAGTCTGCTTCATAGAACAAACCCAACCAAAAATGTATAGCTGTTCAGAGAAGGGGGCAAAATACTGATCTTTACACGTTAAATCTTTTTAATGGGTAGAGGTTTGTGCTCAGGTTTCTTAGACAACTGATGGTCCCTGTTTTGCAGCCTTTAAAGCAAAATTTAGTCCTTTTACCTGCTGCTCTTTCTTTATGAACATCCTTTATGTCTCCTGTCAAAAAGGTAGCCATGGATGAGGTGAAGGATGCTTTATCTACCAGCGCATGGTCTGGATTTCTGCACTGATTAAGTTTTTAGGACTTTCATTTCTTTATCACAGTTGAGGCTTTGTTTCCTATGATCTGCCTGCTTTGCTGCTTCTCAGTTGAGAAAAGGATTTTGACTGAAGTCAGGGAAAACTCTTGTGAAAAGTAAATACGGTGCTGCTGTCCACGGGGCTGCTCCTCAGCCTGGCAATACGTGGTCATACATGGTAGAGGAGAATGAGCAGTGCCAGGTGCTCATCTGCCAAGTGTTCACCTAAGACATGACATTTGCTTGGTGGCATCGTGTTCCAGACTGCAGGAGGAGTGTGTGGGCACCCAGCGGTGTCCTGCCCCGAGCTGGCTGCAGCTGTGTGAACGTGAGCAAAGGGCTGATGAGGGCTCAGTTTTGGGTGCTTGCTGCCTTTTGGGATCTTCTGTGCTATGTTTGAAGCCCACAGTTTGCAGCTCTGCAAGTGCTGTGGGACCAAAATTGTGTTGGCTGGCTCCTTGGTAAAAGTTTTAGGTTTAGCATTCCTCCTAGATCTATATAAGAAGGGGAGAAGTAATAACTTAAGAAATATTAGGAAAATAAAATTCCAGCCCAAAGGAAAATCCAGATGCTTTCTGTCCCAGATGAGAAGCAGAATGAATAGAAAGCCTCCAATCAAAAAAAAAAAAAAAAAAAAAAAAAGGGACAAAATCATGTAAATAAAACAGGTGCCTTTGGCTAAATATCACCTTTTCTAGTTTTGTTTCCCCTGTAGCAGTCAGAAGACTACAGATAAATATAAGGAGAACACGGGTATGAGCCTCATCCTTAGCTAAGTATGTCTGACTCCACAGGTGGCTTAAGATGGGAGGATTTTCCTTCCCTTCTTGTGCACTCAGACTTTTGATCCTTGGCACAGTTTCAGGTGGGGGAATACCTGTTACCTTGGTTGTATCCTGCCTTTTTGGGGGGAGATTGTTTGAGGTATTACGAGCAATTCTGGATCTAGTCCATACTGTCAGAACATCTCCTAGTGGACACTTATATGTAGCTGACTTTCTTTGCAGCTTTTTTTTGAGAGGAGACATAAGTCTGTGCGAAATCGTTCTTTGTATGTGTACAGGCTTCATTCTCATGAGTGATGGCCCACAGTTGTAGTCTGCTCCAAACTGTCACATCTGCTCAGGGTTTCATCTTTGTCACTTTCTTTGCGACCATTTGGGAACAATTTAGGAGTTTGATTGCTCCAGTACATCTCTCACTGTCAGTAAGTTTGTACATAAGCATCCCTCCATGACCCCGACATACCTCAGTTAATTAAATAGTTTGGTGTTTCGAGTAAATCCTGGGCACCAATATACTCAATCCACAGAATTGGTGGTGCATCATGCTGGGAGTGAACTATGGATTTACTCTGTGGTGTGTAGTAGTTACCAAATATCCATCAGAGGAGGTCCAAGGGGGTTAGTTCTGGCCTATAGAACCCTGGCCGTTGTGACTAAAGGTATGGCAGTGGGCAGGGACACTTAAAGTTAGCTTTAATTGGCAGCAGGCTGATCACCCTTCCTGACTCTGAACCACAAAGCGAAATGGTTGTACTCAGAGGTTCACTTTGTCCTTCAGAGGGGTGAGGGAAGGGTGACTCTCTCAGCCGCAGTCTCTGAGGGAGGTGTGAGCGGGAGCACATGGCCCTGTGGTGCCCTGAGCAGAGCTGGGCCCCAGGGCGAGCAGGATGAAACCTTCCTGGCTTCGCTATTCACACAACCAGCAGCCTGCAGACGGGCTCCATCGTGCTGTCCCACAGACAGCAGTCAGGGTGCTGAACGCTGAACGTGAGCTGGCTGTGAGCGCTGAGCAGTGGGCTTCTGATGGCCTCGCGCTGACCAGAATGGTCGTCCTCTGCACAGTATCTGCTCCCTTTATGCTTGCTTCACATGGAAGGCAGCCGCACTTGAGAGTTAAGAGTTAAGAGTCATGCAGTTAATTTGCATGACTAATACATGCAAATTTACCACAGGAAAATGAGAAGAAACTGTTGGTGAGAAGGGAGTCTCAGGTTAAGTCACTGGAAGCTGGAATACCTTTGAGCCTGAAAAGCACTGAGAAGTGGTGCTTTGTCTATCCTGAAAACTCTTTCAGCTCCCTGAGCTTTCTTGAAGTTTAATAACACTGAGTGGAAGTTGCTACCTTGAGGGGTTTTTTTTGACATTATCCGAGAAGTCTAGATAGGCTGTTCTTGTAGTCTCACCTCTGGTAGTGAGATGGGAATTGTATTTCAATAATACCTAGAATTTTAGAATAATGTCAGCTTCAGGTCATTGCCATTTGCAGGAGGAAGAGGTGCCTTGCCAGCACTGCTCATCAGGGCTGGAGACTGTAGCTATCACTGTGGAGCATCTTCTGTGCCTGTGTGCAGCTTCTTTCAGTGCACCATATCTCAGCTTTTCTCTCCAAGGAACTGGGTGGGAGATTGCCTTTTCTGTAGCATGGTTTAGCAATTGTAGCAATTGTTTATCACTAAGCTAATTTAGCACTAAATTTTCCAGGATTCTCCAGTGGTACATGCTAAAAGGCAGCATTTAATTTTTGGAACTGCATAGAGCACTGCTGAAGAGTTCACTTGTTTCTCTCATGTACTCTAGGATTAGGCTAATGATGAATTAATACTGGGAGGAGGAATTGTCCATACTTGGTATGAGCTTTCAAGTCTCTGTCTCTCTCCTTAAAGCTAGCATACACAGTGCTTAATCTTTGTGCATATCTAATAATCTTTGTAATGCTGTTTCTGACATGGGAAGAATGTATGGGAGGAAAGGAAGTTCCCCATCCACTGTGTAACGCTGTCTTTGTTACTAGCAATAAAGTTTCAGCGATTTCTTTTCCTAGGAGTAAACTCTTTCTTGCTGATTCCTTGGACATTTCAGGTCTTTGTAGCAAAGCTGGGGGAAAATACAGCAGCTGGGACACAGCCCAGAACTTGCCTTTCTGTCTCTTCTCCTTTTGGTGTTCTTGTCCATGACTTTGATGCTCTGACTTGTACACACAGTCCCTGCAGCACTTCACGTTCCTGCCCACTGCCCTGCAGCGGAGCCTCAGGCGCATCCCGAGTGTCCAGAACTGGAAGGCAGCCTTAAGGTTGCTCACATTCCTAGAGCTGGAGCTAGCTCATCTTGACAAGCTCATAAGCTGTAATTTTTTTAGGGAGCCATTTATGTGCATTGACATAAAACATCCTTAATGGTGAACAAGCTTGTTTTTAGCAATTGGAGCTAGCCTGGCTGACTTAGACTTAAAATGGTCAGGGAGTGTTCGAATTATATTTAATAATAATTCTGCCTGTGCTAGAAGTAACTATAGAGATTTGCAGTAGCAATATTGCGATTAGTTGGATGGAAATGGATTAAAATGCCAGAAGGAACAGTAGAACAAGGAATGGCCTGCACTGATAACAAAAGATACAACTGACAGCAAAAAAATGGGTAAACAACAAGGGATGCGCTGTTTGCACTGGGACCAGAAGGTCTGTTCTCTGATAAGGCCATAGCACAGATGGCTTGTCACTGGAAGACTCATTCCCCGATAACAGGATAACAGCAGTAAGGTTACCCCATGGATGTGCCATTACACTTCCTGTTATTCTGTCAGGAAGACTTAGATAAGGTAGCCAAAAAGAGGGAACAGAGACAATGGGCAGCAGCTTTCCCAGCATTATTACAGGGTTAGTAAGCAAGATGCTGAGGTGAGAGATCACCCATGCTAACTGCTGCATATAAAAGGTATAAAGAATCTAACCATAAAACAATTCAGTGATGCTGAAGAGGAAGAAAACAAGCGACGATGTTAGGACTCACTAGCTCATGTCCTTGCACTCTGTGTTGCAGACAGCAACTCTGGCCAGATCAGGTGGACAAGCACCTTTTGGTTGTAAGAGTCTTGACATCTATTCAAGACTGAGTTACTGTAATCACTTGTGCTTCAGAAAATCACTTTCCTCTTTCTTGTATATTGAGTTTCATTATAGTAATTTTCTGTGTGACCACCTGCTGAGGAGTAGCAGCTCCTTACAGCTCCCCATGAGGAAGGGACATACTGTATGTCATGGCTGGAGAAAGGGAGCTGTGTTCATCTGAGATTTACAGACTGGACTCCTCCCAAGGGAAGTATATGTAGATATCTTCTGGAAGGACAGAGGGAAACTCCCTCTTTTGATAAGATAGTGATGACAGTGCCATTGCCCACCATTTATGCATGTCCTAGGGACTAGGACATAATTTTTTCCTAAGAAAAGTGAGGTTTCCCTCTGGGGCTGTTCAATCCTACAGCTCTCAGGAGTTTGTCTTAGGTTAAGATGCCAGGCCGGAAAGACACAGGACCTTTTTCCCCACTAAATCTGTACCCCATTAAAAAAAAAAAAAAAAAAAAAAAAAAAAAAAA